>BMAW01091579.1:161266-179451 GCA_019974015.1 Nephila pilipes | reverse complement strand
AAATGTGTAATTATTGTGTATTTGGAAATGTGTAATTATTGTGTATTTGGAAATGTGTAATTATTGTGTAATTATTGTGTTTTGATGTTAAATGTGTATTTGGAATCTTTTTTTTATGAGCGTAAAGATATTTTTTAAAGATATTATCAATTATGAAATATATAATTGTATTCGGAACTTGTCTATGAAGGAATGAATTTTCTTAAATGCTATCAATTATATATATATATATATATATATATATATATATATATATATATATATATAAGAATTTTTTTTTATGTAGCGAAGCTCGAAACTGATGTAAAGAGTTCATTTTTTAAAATGCAAAGGTGGTGTTTTATTAACATGTAACAAAAAGGTGGGTGTTTTATTAACATCGCACCAGAAGCAGCACGAGGGCTATTGGCGACGGCCCCCGTGATTTTGAACCTCGGTCAAGTGACGAAGATGACACCTGAACTGGTACACCCCCCTCTCCTAACTTCCACACCATGCCAAAAGGGAGAGATTTGAGTCCCGACAGATTAAATGTGCTTCAGCTTCGGCTACACGGTAGTTCTTCAGTGGCATCAAGGGTCGACTCAAGGAAAACTGCTAGTCAGTTAGTCAACTGCATAACAGCTAGTCACGACTATGACCACTAGGCTATTGCGGCCACATTATAAATGGTTAATTGTATTTAGAACTTTTTTTTTTATGATGATTAGGAAAAAGCCTTATCTTCCTCTTTAAAACGGCATCATGTACGACATAGATTCTATTAAGCAACTCGCTTTTTAACATTAAAGCCATTAACATTCTCAACAGCGATCATAAAACCAAACTGATGGAAATATCTCTCACTAATATTCTTCCTTCCCACCTTCGCAACATCACAAACACTAATTGGCTCAAATATCAAGAATTTCTCTATAATAATCTCCCCGGAAAGTAGAAAATTAACAATATCAATGATCGTGATGAAGTTATTAATGCACTCATGAACTACATTAAAATTGCAGTTAACTCTGCCAGCACCTCAAAAAATATCTCCACACCGCAGCTCAAGCTCCCCTTCCCCATATCCGCAACCTACTTAAAAATAAAAACAAAATAAGAAAGTGGAAACAAACCCATTTCCCCCTCTTTCAAAAAAGAATTAAAAAATTATTTTATTACTATTATTTAATTAATTTCTCTTTTTGTTAAACTTGCTTTATATTAATAGATAGTTATAAATATTAGGCTTTATTTTTTTAACAAGATACAACTAAAACCTGCTAATTATCCTGTTTGTATTTAATTTAAATTGTTTCGCATTTTAATAAAAGGCTTCTTTCTTTTTATCTTACCATTAATCGAAATCCCAAAAGAATATTTTAGAAAGACTAAGAAAAGGAAATTTATGTATTTTCAACAATTTTGTTCTCTAATACAAGGGAATGAAAAATGTTCAAACAATTATTTTCAAATCCTATTTACATGAATTAGATTAGTTAAATTGAAATAAAAGTCTGCATTAGTTTGAGGTTGAGTTTGAGTTGAATTTAATTTAAGACAAAATATTACAACTGAATATAATAGATTCAGGGCCAAATAGTAGTCATCAAGATGACGCTTTTGTAACTCAACAAAACAATTTTAATCTGTTTTTATAATAAACTTTTCTATTTGGATGTAAAATGTAAAGAATTTTCATTTTTATAAGCTTACAATTATTCTTACTCAACATTGTCCTATGAAATGTTATGCGTATGCTGCATTTATTTTTATTTTTTACACAACCATGTATTTGGAAAAAATTGGGCTAATTTTCTTCCTGACTCTTTTATTACTAAACATATTTAAAATACTTAAGACTTATTTTAAAATTCTCACTATTTAAGAATCATAAATTATTTTTAAAATAGAAAAAAAAAATATCTATATTATTATGAGTTAGGGTATATATAAATAAAAGACTATCACACAATACTATATACTTTTGCCCCACTATATCTATACTTTTACCATAATAGGTTCTTATAATTTAGAAATATAAAAACTTACAGTTTCTTACACTAAATTGAAAGTTTAATTAGGATTTAAACATAAATATAAAATGTGATACATATTATGCAAAAAATCTTTAACATAAATAAAAATAACTTTAAATATAAATTAACAAAAACACAAGTTTTGCTTTTATTATTATTAAATGATTATTACACATGGCAATTTCTAAAAAAATATAGTTTCTTAAGTATTGAATACTTAATTTCAATTGAAAAAGCTAACAATATTTCCAAGTTCACTAAAGACCAAACAAACAAAATTGTACATGGTTTTGATAAAATGTTATACTTTCCTATTTTCACCTTACAATGTTCCTATTTATAATTCAACGTAAATAGGATTTAAACTTAGGTATAACTGAAATGTATATTTTCTAAAAACACTATGTTTCTATTAAATATTACCCACAAACATTTTAATATAACTGAAAATTAGAAAATTTAAGCAATTCTTAATTGAATTTAGATAGTGTTCAGATGGCAAGTTGTTACTCAATAAAATAATGTAATAATTTCTTGTATATTTGTTTGACTCGATAAATTGAAAATTTTAAAAATAATTGAAATAAACATTTCTAATTGGATGTAAAATATAATGAGTGAGTGAGTGAGTGAATGTAAATTTTATTGGCGCAAGAGCCAGATATGGCTATGCTGCGCCAAACAAGATTAAACTGTGGTCTAGACGTGAAGTTGAAAAAAGGGTAAAAAGGGTTGACAAGAAGGGAGGTCGAAAATAGAGAAGGATTGCTAGGGTATCCCGGAAGTGCGACACCCGTGTTTACCAAAGACAGTAAACCCCATGGGAAAGAAAAAGATCACTAAGTTGCCTCGGGGTCATGATGCCCGTACTTACCTGAAGAAGGCAAGTCCCTGAGGTCCCCTGATATAATCCCCAGGGGCAGGGTGCCCGGCTATACCCCCAGACGCTGGGTACCCATTTTAGTCGCCTTTTACGACATGCATGAGCTACAGTGAGACTATTCTGTCATCCCCGGTCACCACACGGGTCGTAAAATATAATGAAATTTCATTTTTGTAAGCTTAGAATTTTAGCTAGCTTCTCAATCAATACATTCCTTAGAAATTATACTTATGTTGCATTTACTTTTATTTTTCACACAAATATATGCATCAAGAAATATACAACTATATATTAGGGAAAAAATTGGCTAATTTTCATCCTGAATCTCTAATTAATAAACATATTTAAAATATTTAAGATTTATTTTAAAATTCTCACTACATAATACTGTCAAAAATGGATGCATGAATTTTTTAAATAAATGAATAACTTTTAAAGAAGAAAAAAAAAAGATCAATATAATTATAAGTTAAGATAGAAGAGACTATCTCGCAATACTATACACTTTAGCCACACTGTGTCAATACTTTTACCATAATGGGCTCTTATAATTCAGAAATATAAAAACTTACAGTTTCTTACACTAAATTGAAAGTTCAATTAGGATTTAAACATAAATATAAAATGTAATACATAATATGCAAAAAATATTTAGCCTAAATAAAAATAACATTAAATATAAATTAACAAAAACACAAGTTTTGTTTTTATTATTATTAAATGATTATTACACATGACAATTTCTAAAAAAATATATTTTCTTAAGTATTGAATACTTAATTTCAAATGAAAAAGCTAACAAGATTTCCAAGTTCACTGAAGACCAAACAAACAAAAATTGTATATGATTTTGTTAAAATGTTATACTTTCTATTTTCAGCTTAAAATGCTCGTATTTACAATTTAACATTAATTGACTTTCATTATATATATATAAAAACTAAATATATCATGTTTCTGATGAATATTACATACAAACATATTAATATAACAATTTAAGACTTTTTTAAAATTTAATCAATTCTTAATTGAATAAGATATTGTCCAGATGTCAAGGTGTTACTCTATAAAAGAATATAATAATCTTTTTTTTTGTTAAGACTAGATTAATTGAAAATTTTTGCATTATATCAACAAGACAGACAAAGCAGCGATTTGCTGTTTTTTCTTTGTTGTAATTATTTACAAAATAGCCAATAGTTCATAAGTAACTAGAAATGTAACCTAGGAAAATTTGATAGTTCTACACTTTATAGGAATAAGGGCTGCCAAACCAAAATGGCATTACAAGTCTGGTCTGATTCGTTTCTATTTCCTACATCACTTATCACGAGTGTTCAGAACTGTATACTTTCCCAACAGAAACCACGTGACTTCCACCAGAGGACGCTGTTGATTGGAGCGAGCAGCGTTAAGACAGAACGAACTTTTAGTAGAAATAGACTAAAGAGATCGCTTTTTTGGGGAGTCTTTATCTTAAGGGTTGAAAACTTTTTCCCGCCAAATCTTAATTTCTAGTTAAAGGCTGATCGCCAAGGCGTTGTCCTTGGGAGATACCAGTTTGTAACAACCGTGCGCAAGACGATCCGCGGGGAAAACTCTCTGAGTAGTAATACACTATTTTTTCCGGACATTTACCATTTTTCAAACGGTCTCGTTTTCTGAAAAGTGTTGTCGTCTAAACTGCGCTCCAGCCATCTTCTTGTCTTTTATATGAGAGTTTCTTTTGCTATTTTTAATAAGGCAATATTAAAATGAACCGTTCAAAAATATTTTTAAGAATATACTTACCTATTTGAAGTAAATTAATTATAAAGAAGATTAATTATAAGAATTAAAAGTAAATAGAAATTAGGTTAAAGTAATTTGATTCGAATACAAAAAATACATTGAAGTTCGATAGAACTCGCGTGATTCTTTTTACTATAAGTACTGAAATAGATAATGTTTAAGAATCAACCGCTTTGTAGCAACCATGCTCTCTCTGTGTTGTAATACATTGTTTTTTATTAACATTCGCCAATTTTAGTGTGATCTTGTTTTCAGAAAAGTGTTTTCGGCTTAATCGAGCTCAGCTATCTTCTTGCTGCTTACCTGAGAGTTTTATTTCATATTTTAAATGAACTATAAAAAATTTTTTAAAAAGAAATACATACTAATTTGAAGAAGTACATTGAAGTTGTGTAGTAAATAGCGAATCGAAATTAGTTAAAGTAATTTGAATCGTATAAAAATAAATTAAAATTCTAAAAAAATTGCGTGATTTTTAATACTGTAAGTATTAGAAAAATATCCCCTCCCTTAACATTGAAATCGAGTTTTTTCATCATTATCATTAGAAGAAATTTGAATCGTATCGAAATAAATTAAACTTGTAAAAAAAAAAAATGCGTGACTTTCTACACCGTAAGTACTAAAATAAATAATTTTTAGCCCTTAACATTGAAATTGAGTTTTTTTCCTTCGTTATTATTGGATTACTGAAGATTATTCTCGTATTTTTCGGAATGATCAAATTCTATATTGAATTATGCTTAATTGTGCTGAACGTATCCATAACTGATTTAGTGTATTACATAGAATCTTTCATACATTTTTTTTTTCAAAAAATATTAAAATTAATAATTAAAGATTTAATTTTGGAGTAAATATAACTCTACGGTACAGTGCTTTAACGCAGTATTACTTTCCATTCTTTTTTTTTTTTTTTTTCTTCTTCTGTTTATAGCTTTTAAAAATGTAACTTAAAACAAGAGAAAATAGGTTTACCAAAATAATCTCATTAGTAAACAGCATTGAAAAATTAGTCTGTTGTTCCAGATAATGAAATCCTTCAGGTGAAGATGTTGAAAATAAATATCGCTTATAATAAATGCAGAAATTCTTAATGATCAAATAAGAATTCGATCTCTGGCAGATAGGATTTTCAAAAGAGTCTACTATGAAGCGTTTTATCTGATGGAAATATGATCAAGCAATATTTTACTACGCAGAGAATAATTTATCCCATGAATGAAAAAAGTGTTAGTGGATTCTAAATTTATCTCATGTTAACGTTTCAAAATTTTAAAATTCTTTATTTTAACACATTGAGTACATTTTAATTTTTTTTTTAAATGTTCAGATTTATCATTTCAATAAACTAATATCTCTAGAGACTATCTCAGTGTTGAAAGAGTTTTATGTAGTTTCTTTCTTTTTTTATTCTATCATATTAAAATTATTAGAAAACTACTTATTTCACTTTCTGGACATTTACCATTTTTCAAACGGTCTTGTTTTCTGAAAAGTGTTGTCGTCTAAACTGCACTTCAGCCATCTTCTTACTCTTTATACGAGAGCTTCCTTTGCTATTTTAAGTGAGGTACTATTAAAATGAACCGTTCAAAAATATTTTTATAAGAATACTTACCAATTTGAAGATGTAAAATGAAGTTATGTATTTATGTAGTAGCAAATGGAAATTAGTTTTAGTAATTAGTTTTTTTTTCCTACTGAAAATCATTCTTGTATATTTCGAAATGATCAAACTCCTTACAAAGTTTCGTTTAATTGTATTGAATTTATTCACAACTGATATAATGTATAACATTGAATCTTTCATACACTTTTTCTTAAAGAAATATTAAAATTAATAGCTATATATGTAATTTTGAAGTAAATATAACTCTACCGTACAGTGTCTTAACGCTATATTGTTTTCCATCCTTTATTACTATTTATAGCTTTTAAAAAATAATTTAAAATAAGGAAAAATATGTTTGCCAAAAGAATTTCATTAGTGAATAGCTTTGGAATTTTGTTTGTTGCTCCAGATAATGAAATCCTTCGAGCGAAAATGTTGAAAATAAATGTAGCTTATAAAATGTCTAGAAATTATTTGCTGATAGGAATTTCAAAAGGGACGACTGTAAAGTGTTTTATCTCATGGAAATGTGATCAAGCAATATTTTATTACACAGAGAAGCATTTATCTTACGAATGAAAAAAAAATGTTAGTGGATTCTAAATTTATCGCATGTTAACGTATCAAAATTTTAAAATTTGTTTTTTTAATTTTAATTTTTTTCCTAAATGTTGAGATTCCTGTTTTCAATAAACGAACTCTATTAGAAACTACTTCAATATTTAAAAAGGTTTCTTTCCATTTTATTGTGTCAAATTAAAAATTATTGGAAAAATACTCATTTCCCTTATGTGTCTTTATAGAATAAATTATATGAACATTTTTTTCCAAAAAAGTCATACTGTTGAAAGCTGTATGATGTCAGAATTATTTTCGATAAGAAAGAGTTCACCTTTTATTCAGCGCTATTTATATATCGATGAATAAAACTATAACGAAAATTAAAAGCTAGAGTTTAATTTACGACGCACCTTTCGCTTAAAAGGAAGAAATGGCCTCATAATAGCTATTATATTAAATTAAAGTAATGGGAGCTCCACAATTAATTTGAGAAATTAAATTCACATATTTTAAATATCGATACAAAAATTAAGGCAAAAGATCAATTCAAACAGTGAACAGTCCATGTTTTTATATTTCATGATCCAAAAAGTTTTGTACAAAAGTTAAATATTAATTACTTTTATTTTAAAACTTAAAAACTTGAATATTGTTTTAAAAAGATATTGTACTAGCATTAAAGGCGAAAAATATAAACAAGGTGATCGTTTAACTTGGAATCTTAAATAATTAAAGAAAAAGAATTCTTAAGAAATTACTCTTTTCTCCTGGTAAAACTTCAAAAATTAATATTCCAATCAACGTCGGAATTAGACTCGTTAAGTCACAAGGATTAAAAAAATACCTAAATGAATTTGATTATTTTCAGGATTGAAAGCAAGCAGAAATACTAAATTTTCTTTTTTTTAGAATGCATTTTAGAACCTCTTTTTAGTTAAGAGCCTCTACACCAACCAATGATGACAAAAGCAGCATCCCTTTGGTAAAATACTTTAAAAACCTGTTACAATTTTTTCTATACAAACAAAATCAATCTTATCAATTCTTCAAATCTATAGAAATTTTCTCAAATACAAACCAAGACTTTTTTACAGAAATAGAGAAGTCCTTTTCAATTATATCTGATTCAATTAATATATGGACATAGTGCCACCAATTGGAGTCTTCGCTGAAGATATGCGTCACTTTTATCTATCTCTTCTTTCTTTTCTTCTACATTGAAAATTACAATATGAAAATTGATATAATTATAATTATTTACAGTTACTAAAAATGATACTTGTCCGCTCCTAGATTTCTATACCAGCTCTCTGTATGATGGAAGAGTCGGATATCTAATTTGCAACAAATTTTTTTTTAAAAAAAATAGAGTTTCATGATCTTATAAAGACAATTTCCTTCCACTTAAATTTACTTTTTTTTTTTCATTTTCCCTGTCTTTCTCCTCTTTCTATTGTAAAATGGCAAGTCATATGTGCTTCAGCACATATTTAACATGTAGTTTTCCTTTTTATAATTTATGAAATTAAAATCACACAGAGTAAAGTGTCGTAAGAACAGATACTCAGGAATCATCTGCTTGTTATTGTACACTCGGGGAACTGTGTAGGGGGGGTCAATGAATGTGTGTCACTAGTTCTGTTCGTTGTTAGGAAGATAAGGCAGCTAGTGGCGCAAATGTGGCTCACATTTACTTACTTCCAGAACGAAAGCGAGCCTCGGATAAAAATGCAGGTAATATCTTCAGGCTTCTCCCTTGCTTACATGTCATATTAACGAATGTTATACCGTTGGGAAGGCAGAGAGAGAACAATATTTCTGAATAATTCAGAACAGCAAATAATAGGTTTCTGGTGGACCGCTGACTAGGATAGTCTCACTCCTTTTGGGAGTTTCTAACACTTCTTGTTCTTTCTTTTTAAATTGCCATCTAGCCTGCGTGGTGTGGAAGTTAGGAGAAGGGGGTGCCAGCTCAGGTGTCGTCCTCGTCACTTGATCATGGTTCAAAATTACGAGGTCCGTCGCTAAAAGCCTTCGTGTTGCTTCTAGTGCAATGTTAATAAAACCTAAACTAAAACTACCATATAGCCTGGAAAATTTAGTTAACATCAAATGTTAATTTTGGCATCAGATATATACAAATTAACGATTTTATTCCACAGAAACATTCAATACAACAATCATGTTGTACATTATACTAACAATAACATAACTAATCTTAAATATAAAAGACAAATGGTTTTTACGGATGCTTTTTACACCAACAATAATCCGGATAAGTTTAAACCATAACTTGTTGCGTTTTTTAATATTTCAGGGAATTGGAATGTAAATTTTAAAATTTTAGAGCAAAGCTTTTACTTTAAATTAAAAATTTTTTTTTTCCTTTGAAAATAAGAATTTTAGATAAAATTTAAGAAGCAATATTCTTTTGAAGGTATGTTAATAACTAGGGTTATTAGCTTGTTATGAAGCAGAAAAGTCATTGCTAGAAACAATTCACATTTAATACAACTAATAGTTCTAGGAAAATAAAATAAATAATAATAATAAAAAAAATGAGCTATAACAAGGTATACTTTTCATGTACCATAAAAGTGACTCTTTGAAAGTCATACTTTTGACCTTTTAGCGCTAATTGCAAAAGATTCGTAGGATGCGCTTAAAGATAATAAAATTACTTTCCCTCTAAAAATGTACACATTTGAAAGGTCTACATCATTCTTTTATTATCTTTATGACAATTGCAAGTTTTATGGTATTATATTACCAACACAAAATGAAACTTGCAACAGCATCTGCACTTTCACAAGTATTACAACTCGCAATAAATTAGAGAATTCAAATGTTTTCACTCAATGCATAATAAGTATTTTCATCTGTATCAGAAAATTTACGAGTAAAAAAAATTCAAAGTCATTCTCATAACTTTCAGAAAATAAAATTCAAATACAATAGGTTAATATCAGTTCTATCAAGAATTTAATCAATATAGAAAATTCAAAATGTCAGTATTGCCAAAAAGTATACTTAATTTCTTGATATTGAAAACTATAAAGGAGCAATTTGTTATCACCAATTTGTAATGGGTTTTCTTCTTCTCACATTGTAACTATGTCTGAGTCAAAACTTTAAAAGCTTTTTCTCACATTTTACAGCGCTCAATTGGGCTGAAATTTTCTATACACGGTTGTTTTTGATGACAATACGATAATTTAATTTCAATCAATAAAATTAATTGATCAAACCTAATTATTTAAAGAATTAAATTTTACCCGTAATCCAAATTGCTTACACCATGGAACAGTTGAAAATTGAAACTAGCGTATTAAACCATTCCCTCGTAAAATTTTTAGGCATAAAAAATTTATGTTACGCAAATCGAGAAGTTTGAAGAAAAACATGTTTAAAAAACTCGTTTTTTACTAGCGTTATTAATACTAATGTAACAATCACAAGCAAAGAATATACTTTTCATCTCTATAAGAAATGTAGTTTATACGAGTATACGTACCTGTGAGAAAATGTCTTCCATTAAATTTTCTCACTTTATTTGTTATCCTTTTAATTCTTTTTACCTCGAAATAATTTCATATCACTAATATTCTTAGGTATAAGTAAATCAAATAAGCGAATGACATATTTAATCCAAGAAATCTGGAACAATAACCACATTATCAAATCTGCAAGAAAAGAGGATACACAAAACCGAATAATGAGCTGGAGAGCTTTGATAATAGTCTAAAAGTATAATTTGAAAAATCTTACAAATGCGAAACAAGCAATCGCATAACATAAGCTACAAATTTTTACAGGTTTTAGGAACGATTTAGGACGTGTAATGCTCACTTTTTTGCGTGGCAACGATACAATGGTTGCTAGTACGATATTTCTGGCCTCTTTTTGTAGATCGCCAAGTTAACCATACAGTTTGTTATTGAGCCAAGCCCAATTACAGTCAAAAGAGGTTTGATGCTGATCGGTTGTATAGATACGTGGTTGATCATTTTGATACTGAAGCTTAGTCTTATTTTCTTGATATTGTGATGTTATATTATTTTTATTTCACTGTTCTTTATTGTTTATTGATTTCATGTGTGTTTTAATTTTCTGCTTTTTTTAATTTCCAGGTTTTTTTAAACATATTTGCTAGATTATTGTTTTTTTTTCTCCCAGGGATCAAAATTGAGGAACGAAGTAGACCAATTACAAAAATATAAGGTAAGTGAATCTTTAGTATTATACGTATCCCTATCATCAAAAGTTGAGAATAAATGTTTTAAAATTTATATAGCTGAAAGCGATATTTCAAACGAGGAGGAAGGTTTTGATTGTGATAACGTACATCAAAATGTTGAATAAATGTGACAATAGTATTTACAAAAGGCAAAATGCTGCATATTGTGTAGAAATACATATTTTACTTCACAATCTTTTTATAAGTACTGTAAATTATGCAAAGGATATGCCGCTATTGAAAATAAGAATGACAAAAAAGGGATCGGTCAAGAAAGGAAAAAAGCAGTATTAGAATGTAGTATTTGTCTTAAAAGTTTTTTATATATGTATCAAAATTACAGAAACATACGGAATGATGCTCATATTCAAGTTAGTCATATCTTTGTCCACATCCTGAGAGTAATTGTAAATTTAGGTACTTGACGCATGGAAAAGAAGTTCATGGAATAAATATGACAACGAATGTAATAAATTTAGAAGATAAGTTAAGTTTTCAATTATGGCTAGAAAATGAGAGTTCTAGGACTTTTTCTTCTTTTAAAAAAACTTACTGGTGATAAAACAACCGAAACAAATGTTTATTCGTATTACAGTTTTAAGTCCATAATATCAAAGCCATTTAATAGAAAAACTAGTCGAAGAAATGTGAAAGGAATAATACCGCCAACTGAATGTCCTGCTCGTGTTATTGTTTGCAAGACAGATAAAAAGATCATTGTTAAGTACTTTTCAAAACATAATCATGAATTAAGGCCACAAAACATGAAATTTCACCCAATTAAAAAGACTTGTCGGGACTTTATTAAAGCTAACCTTCAAATGGGCATTGAGAAATCTAAATTACTGGAATATGCTCGTGGGAACAGAGAAATGAGGAATGATCGAGGTAACTATTTTGTTAAAGAATCTTTTTTGACAAATAAAAACCTATCGTATTATGTGAATTCTTTGAAATTACTTTCATTGCCCCATAAGAAAGATGCTGTTTCTGTAGATATTATTATTAATAAATTGCAAAATGAAACTTATAATTGTGTTCTTTTGTATAAACCTCAAGGACAAGATATGGTTTCAGGTTCTAAAAGCGTAAAAAAATTGCCAAACAATTCATCAGTAATTGGCTTACAAACAGCCGAACAAAAAGAAATGATGGTAAAAAACTGTAACAAAATTTTATGCATTGACTCTACTCACAAAACCAATCAGTATGATTTCTATTTAATGAATTTAATAGTACCTGATGAATATGGAATAGGTTATCCAATTGCACATTTCATCACAAATAAATTAGATATGGAAACTATGCATTGTTTATTCGTCAGCATAAAAGAAAGAGTTCCCAACTTAAATTTTAATTGTATTATGACTAATGATGATAAAACAACAGGTCCTGCTTTTGAACAAGTATTTGGCGATGAGATTAAACATGCTCATCATGCTTTAAAGAAATGGCTAACTAATCTTGTTTCTAATTTAGAAACAAGGAATAAAATTTATGCATTTTTGGCAGTTCTTTTAGAGAAAACGGACTCAATAAAATTTAAAGATAGTATGGATAATTTAAGAATTTCATTTGCTGATAAGGAATCAGCATTCATAAAATATTTTAATGATGATTATTATGGTAGAGCAGAATTATGGAATATGTCATATCGTCAATTTCCCCATGCATATATCGATATGAATATGTATTGCAAGTTGTTTCATAAGTGCAAATTCATTTTTTGAATAGATAATGGAATTTATTCTGTTTTAAAATTAGAAAATGATACATATTTTGCATATCAATATAGAATAATAATTTGCATACACTTAAGTGTTTATCCTTCAACATATAAATAGCACAATACTGGATTAGAAATTCCTGATGGAGATGTTTATGTGAAGGCAATATATTCATGATTAGTATAGTCTCAAACTAATGGAGATGTGTTTTAGGAAGTTAAAAAGATTGTAGAAGGATGTTCAGCCATGATAAATGCTTCTGTAGGTGTATAAAAAAATCATATTTATCTCTATGTATGCATTTGTAAATTTATGTATGCTTGGATAATCACCTACTGTATAAACATATTAAAAAAGTTAACTCATTTTCTGTACAACAATTTTCGTATTTTGATCGTGTTTTAAGTGATGGAATTGTTGAAAACAAAGAATATGACCATCATTCAGTTCCATCCATGGCTTGTGCAGAAAATTGCATTGATTCTGCAAATAAAGAAACATTCCGAAAAGAACCGAGAGATTCACAAATCTAATATTTTACTTGCCAAATTAAGTTGCTTATTGCAAAATATACAAATTCTGGAAAGAGAAGGTAATCTTGGAAACTTCTTTAATTTTAATCAACTTAGGAATGCAGAATTCTTTTTCATTCCCATTAATGTGTCTTGTCATTGGGTTTTACTAGTTGCTAAGTTAAGTGTCAAAAAATTATATTTTTATGATTCTTTAGGTTTCGGAAGTGAATGTAGATATGTGTTAAATTAATAGATTTATGGAGAAGAACATTAAATACTTTGTTACATATATAATTGGATATTTCATATCCAATTCATCTGAAACAAACTGATAGCATGAGTTGTAGTGTTTTTATATCATACTTACAAATAGGGTATTAAACAGAGAAATTATAATTTTGATATAAATGAATTTAGAAGGTACAAGTTTGATTATATTGCAGGTAAGTGTTTAAATAATATCTAATATATTGTATCAGATGATATTTACACTTGTTATCAATGCAAGCAGAGTTATATACCTTAGGTAAGTTTATTCGTGTAGCTTTTTAATTATTTAAAGTACTATATAAAATGAATATTGTAATTCTTTTGTTTCATTTGTATACTATTAATAATTCGTTTTTTTGTGTAGTAAAAATAATTGTGCTAGTTTTTTAAAGTGTAATGGAATGTATATTTTCTAAGGAACCTACCTTTTCTGTTGGAAAGGGGGTTAATGCATTTACATACCATACCTCCTGAGTGACGTGGAAAATGGTGGAGATAAACCAATTTTTCATATCATGTATTACTTTAGGAAAATATTTTTAATAGTTCTTATTTTCTAGTCAATCATCCATTTTATTATGTGTATCTGATCAACCAACTGAGTGCTGGAGACACTCTTGCATATGGGAAGTTTTTAATAACTACAAAGAGAATGTTAGATGGTATTTCCATCTGTGATGATATTATCTGTATTACAATTGCATCACAGTTGTGAAAGACTTTCTGAAGAATTCAAATTTGTAAAATATAATAGGTAAGTTATATTTATGTGAAAAATATAATGTGTAACGAATCGCTCTCTATACAGTATTAAATGTAATTATTATAGTTATATATTAAATATTATTACAGAAACGATACATTTGTATATGTCAGGTAAATGGTAAAATCAGGAATCCTAAGTAGTAATTTCTTTTCTTCATTGAGCAAAATTACAGGATTAAAAAAAGTAAGTGTAGTATTTTTCTTAAATACATCATTTGCAGTATTGCTTTTATTTGATATAATAAAAGAAAAAAGCAGAGAATGCAATACAATTTTATTTTAATTCATGTGCATTTCCTTTAATACATATATTAAACAGTTCATAATAACTAAAATACGTATCACAATAACTTCTGATATTTTTAAATTATTAAACAGTTACTAGTTGCTAATTTTTGAGAGCCCATAGTTTTGATAAATCATAAAATTTACTTCTTTTACTGTTTTGAACGTATAATGGGACTGATGCACAATGAATTTGTAGAAGCTCCAAGTCTCTCCCTTCATAGTATGGTGGGGAAGTTTGAAGGAAGAGGTGCCAGACAAGTATTATCCGTGTTACTTAACTCAGACTCAAAATTTTGAGGTAACTATGTCGTCAATTGCCTTCATGTTGCTTCTGAGTGTGACACTACTGAACAATCATTAAATCAATTAGTAGTAAACGAATGGGAAAAAACTGAAATAACCGTTTTATTTAAACTATTTCTATTTGAGTGTGAGAACAACAAAAAAATGCTTCAAGTTGCTTTCTCTTCCTATTTCTGAAAAATGACAAACATTAAATGTTTTTGTGAAGGCAATAGATTCATGGTTGGTGAAATCGCAAACGAATGGAGACTCATTTTACGAAGTGAAAAAGATTGTAGAAGAATGTCCAGACAATGATAAATGCTACTGTAGATGTATAAAACAATCATGTTTATCTCTATGTATGCATTTGTACACTTGTGAATGCTTGGACAATCATCCATTGTGTAAACATATTCATAAAATTCACTCTTCGTGTGTTCGACAACTTCCATATTTTGATGGTGTTTTTAATGATGGAATTATTTAAGATAAAGAATGTGACCTTAATTCAGTTCCGTCAGTTACTTGTGTAGAAAATTGCATTGATTCTGAAATTAAAGAAATATTCAATGAAGAAAGAGAGCTCCAAAAAACGAATATTTTACTTGCCAAATTAAGTTGTTTATTGCAAAATAAATTCGTCAAAGGCACTATGTTATCCTACTTAAATAGCAATTTAAAAACTATGGTTTCAATGTGTGAATCAGTAGCAGAAAAAAATGGGGAAATGAAAGTAAAAAAATATTCAGCTGCCTCCTCTTTGTCTCCCAATCAGCATTTAAAGAAGCAATATACATTTAAGCGTACTAGTACAGTTAAAAAATTGAAGAGAAAAGCTTTGGAATATCCTTCGTTAACTGTCAAGAAAGAAGCAAAGGAATATTTAAAATCCGAGCAATCAGTATTATGTAATGAAAATGGCTTGTTTAGGAAACCAGCCGGATCTTTTACACCCGAAATTAATTATGTACCTGATTGTAGTGAAGTAGTTTTACATATTGAAGACATAACACTGCATTTTTATGAGTTGAAATCATTGGATACTTATATATCCAATGAGGAAATAAGAATTCTTTCAAAAGAAACAAATTTTTGTAAAGGATGGCTTTATGACAGTATAATTGATGCATTCAATTCAAAAATCACTCAAGGTAGAGATTCCATCGCGGCAAGATGTTATCACACACAAATTCTGGAAAGAGGAGGTAATCTTGGAAACTTCTTTAATTTTAATCAACTTAGGAATGCAGAATTCTTTTTCATTCCCATTAATCTGTCTTGTCATTGGGTTTTACTAGTTGCTAAGTTAAGTGTCAAAAAATTATATTTTTATGATCCTTTAGGTTTCGGAAATGAATGTAGATATGCTAAATTAATAGATTTATGGAGAAGAACGTTAAATACTTTGTTACATCAAGAACAAGATTGGCATATTTCATATCCTATTCATCTCAAACAAACTGATAGCATGAATTGTGGTGTTTTTATATCATACTTCACAAATAGGATATTAAACAGAGAAAACGTGACTGATAATTTTGATATAAATGAATTTAGAAGATACATGTATGATACTATTGCAGGTAAGTGTTTAAATAATATTAAATATATTATATCAGATGATAATAATGCTTGTTATCAATGCAAGCAGAAATATATACACTAGGTAGATTTATTCAAGTAGATTTTTAATTATTTTATTTGTATACTAATAAAAATTCGTTTTTCTGTATATTAAAATTAACTGTATGAGTTTTAAAGCAAAAGGAATATATACCTATTGGGGAACCCGCCTTTCCTTCTTAGGAAAAAAGAGGTAATGCGTTCACACACCATACCTCCTGGGTGACGTGGAAAGTGGTGGATATAAACCAAGTTATCATATAATGTATTATTTTAGGGAAATATTTTCTAATCTGTTATGCGAATCAATCGACTCTGTGCTGGGGATACTCTTGCATTCCAGAAGTTTTTGATATGAAGATAATGCTAGATGGGATTTCCATTTGTGGTGACATTATCTGCATTATAATTGAATCACAGTTGTGAAAGACTTTCTGAAGCATTCAAATTTGTAAAAAGTAATAGATAAGTTATATTTATGTGAAACACAACACAGGTTTGAATTAAATGTGGTTCAGCTATAATGGAATTTGGCTTCAACTGTCTACTTTTTAAGACTATCACTTTAAAAAGGAACCTTTTGGAGCTGATAATACGTTATCGATAAGACACCGTTTATTCTTTATGATTATTGAATAGAAAAATTAATTAAT
The DNA here is from genome assembly GCA_019974015.1 of Nephila pilipes. NCBI lineage: Eukaryota > Metazoa > Arthropoda > Arachnida > Araneae > Nephilidae > Nephila > Nephila pilipes. Next base: position 162,220 of record BMAW01091579.1, on the reverse strand, counting down.
GTTTTGTACTGACAATATTAAAAAAAATTATATCAACCAAATTTAAAATACATTTAGACATTATTTGCAATATCGACTCATTCTAGAGATGAGAATGTATTGAGTGAGCAGCTAGCTAAAATTCTAAGCTCACAAAAATCAAATTTCACTACATTTTACGTCCAATTAGAAAAGTTTATTTCAATTATTATTAAAATTTTCAGTTTTTCGAGTCAAACAAATATACATGAAATTATTACATTATTTTATTGATTATTAACTTCCTATCTGAACAATATCTAAATTCAATTAATAATTGATTAAATTTTCTGTCTAAAAGTTTTCAGTTATATTAAAATGTTTGTGAGTAATATTCATCAGATACATGATATTTTTAGAAAATATACATTTCAGTTATATATATGTGTAAATTTTACTAACGTTGAATTGTAAATAGGAGCATGGTAGGGTAAATCAATTTTACTAAATTTGATCATTAGAAATCGCATAAAAATAACATATTTAATACCCTTTAAGTAGAAGGATACTATAACAGCAACTAAAGACAGAAATTTTTCCGTGATTAAGTCGAATTTCATCGTTTTCAGAAGTAACTTCGGGCAAAAGGCAATGAAAAAATAAATCAACACTTAACGATTCATGGGATGAGTTATAACAAAATATGCATGCATGGTATTGTTTTTCTATTTAAGAAACTAGTATGTTTTAATTCGAATCTATGGATGACGATTGATTAAAGAATACAGTATTATTCATGAAAATAATGTTAGAATGTTTATGTAGTCATTCAAGTTAAGAATAATTAAACCTTTTTAGAATTCAACAACAGTACAATGTTATATTCTTTATTCCAAAAATGTTTTTATTTTTAGACTTACAAGTAAAAAATACGTCGTAGAACAAAATAATATAAAAAATATTCATCATCAAATATATTTATTCTAAAAAAAAAAA
>BMAW01091579.1:109113-141266 GCA_019974015.1 Nephila pilipes | reverse complement strand
GAGCGCCATCTCTGGGTTAGTCTCGGGAGTTATTGATCGATGTGTTAAGTATTTCAGTGAGAGAATGAACAATGTACAGTGGTTAGATGGCTTTGAAGCAAAATAGAACAATCAATAAAGTGTCGTAAAACAAAGACTTTGCCTTTACCCAAGACATTTTTTACTGACAGCATCTTGTTGTTAACTAAGGCCTTTATAAACCAAGGTACCACTGTATTAATATATTCAATATAAATTAACTGATTGAAGTAAATACTGGTGATAATGAAATAGAAATAATTTTTCCATTGCAAATTATTTTAGGAATTTAAAGCAGATGTGAGCTCAGATGGCTGTATCATTCATATATAGAAAATGGTTTCAAATTATTTATTAATATTTTCAAAAATGTTTTGGATACTTAATGTCATTTTTTTTCATTCACGAGTTATTTGATCTTGTAGCATCTATCTTCATAAACAGGCTATAGCAGAAGTGGGCCAGATCTGTTATTTAAAAAAATATTTTTTGAGACAGTGTACCTTGCATGTAATTTGAATCTAAAAATAGCAGCTTATCTGCCTTTATGTTTATCTTTTTGCAGATAATTTATTAATAAATTTTTGAAGTATGACTTTATGATTAACAAAATTCAAATAAGTATTCTTTAACTTTCTTTTTGAAATTTAATCTTTCATGAGATAAATAATTACTTTGTCTGATATTCTGCCCTTCCCTCCTCCTTTTTAATGTTTGAATATTTAAACTAACCTGGATATAATAATTAAATTTTGTGACCGATTCTAAGAAATTAGATATTTTTTTTATATGTGTTCTATTTTTCTACTTAATTATGTAAGATATTTATTTGTACTTTTAATAGCAAATCATATTAATATGAGAAATTTTACATCTAATTATACATACCTTTCACTTTTTAAATATCACTGAAAGTATACTTTTTTTTTAGGTATAAAAAATATGTCATATTAGATCCATTAGGAGCTGTTACTAAAACTAGAAAGAGCTTAGAAGAAGAAACATCTGAAGAGATTGGAGCAGCTCCTATATCTATAAGTCAAAGAGAAACTATGGTAGGTGTTGAAAAAATGAATTATTTCTATAATCCTGGACTCGGAGAGGTTCCAGAAATGGATGTGCCTTTGGCTTTACCTGATTTACCAGGTAATTTTAAGATGAATTTTATGAGATCTTTAGATGAATTTTAAAATCTTTAATACACAAATGTCTGATATAACTAACTTAAAGTAATGGATTAGCACAATTATAACATAAAATAATTTAAAAATTTTACTTAAAAAGAACTTGTGTTTGAATATTTTTTAAGAATGCATATACATATATGTATGATATCTAACTAGTAATAAAATAATAATCTATTACCTATAATTTCTGAAAAAATATATAGATAGTGATTGTGTATATATACAAAGAGATATAGTTAGTGAAATATAATGTATACTGTATATATTTTTATATTAAGTAGTACAATTTCTTTTAAGCAAGTTTTATAAAAATATTTTAATTATTTAAAATATTTTTTTAAATATAATACATTTTCTTGTTTTGTGAAAAAGAAATTGATTTCTTTTTTCAGACTTTACTGTATATTTGAGTAATTAATGTCATTGTAAGTTTGTAGTATGCTTTGGTATTTTTGTTTAATTTATTGTCCTCCCTCATATATGTGGTAACTAGTAGTCATGCTTTTGGATTCGTGGTTCATTCAGTTGTGGGTGTGATCTGTGGCTGCTAAAGACCCACCATATAGCCGGGGCTGATGCACGTTAAACCTGTCGGTGCCCAAAGTCCTTCCATTGATGTGATGTGGAAGTTAGGAGAGGGGATGCCAGCTGAGGTGTCATCCTAGTCACTTGACTGAGGTTTGAAATTACGAGGTCCATCGCCAGTAGCCCTCATGTTGCTTCTAGTGCGATGTTAATAAAAATTAAACTGAACCCTCATGTCTGTGATGTTATATTTAAAATGTAAAGCAAAATTTTATTGAACCAGAAGGTTTTTTAAGATGACATACTCTGGAATTATTAATTTACATGTAACTCATTTCTAAAATAAATTTCCATACGTATTTTAATTAATATAAAAATATATATAGTATTCATTATATTCCACTAACTATATCTTTTTGTATACATACACATTCACTATCTATATATTTTTGTATTTATACCTTTGTTTGTATATATCTGCACACTCATATATACATTTACACTAGAACATTTTAAAAATTGCTCACTTAGGTGCTTTCATCTGACTACAACAAATTTTTTAACAGTTATTTTCTTTTATGGTTTTTTTGAATTTAAAAGATAATCTAAATGACTCTCCAGCACACTGTATTTGAAATCAAGCCTCATTAATATATACTGTGTCATTTGTGTTTAACTGCTGTTTACTTCTTTGACCAAGAAGTCCCCAATTGATACTATTAGATCATAATGTACTTTTTCATTTTAACTAGTCATTGTATTTGTATGCCTAAATGAATCATGTAATACTTTTGTGATTATTTGTACTTGTAAGAGAGAGAGAGAGAGAGGAATTTTTTTTTCATTTTTTTTTTTTTTTTTTTTTGACAACAAACTGAATTTATGAAAACTTTAATTTGCATAATATAAAAATGTTTAACTTTTTTTTTATATATACAGTTCTATTGTTGATTAATTTTGAACTAAATATGGATTATTCCAGATAATAAAGTGATATTTTAGTTGCTGTTATAGTAATATCTTATCTTTCAAATATTTTGAAATAATTCAAATATATATTTGATTTAGTTATTTGTCTATTAATTTCTTAAAAATTTTAATAGTGTGAACATTTTTAAAATGTAAAAATAACTATATTATTTGTTCTGATATAACAATTGTGCAGCAATAATTGTTATAAGTCAATGCTACTTATGTTATATTTTTTATAATATACCATCTTGATTTTCTTCCTGTCAAGAATGTTAACAACTTCATAAAATTCATTAGAAATAGATTCTCAGAATATTTGTTGCAATTGAAGTTGTCAGGAATTTTGATAGAAATGTGTCATAACACAAATTCTCTCATTGTATTGATAATATTACCATTTTGATTTCATTAATATATATTTAAATCTTATATTAAGAATAGTCTGTTTTTTAAAATTTAATTTAACATTTATGTAAACTAATCAAAGAGAAATATTCTGTGGTTTACAGTTATACTTCTAAAGTACTTAAATATCCTTAATATGCTTATGGAAATGTATAAGTATACTCTTATAAATGATTTTTATAATTTAAGAAATATATATCTTGATTATTTCCTTTTTTTCATTGTAAATGATTCATTATTTTTATCCATTAATAGATTTAATTGTATCTTTTTCTAGGTGTCGCTGATGATTTGCTTTATAATGCTGAATCAGAGCCTTCTATTGCACCATCTTCTGTACCTGTTATTACTAGTACTGTATTACCAGAATTACCAACTGTGGTGCCTGAAGGTCCTCAAGACAGTCCATCTTTTGAAATACCTCAAGGGCCTGTTTCTTCTAGTGATCCTTCCCATAGTACTCCAGTATCTCGATCCGCAGCTCCACCCCCTCCACCCCCACCCCCACCCCCTCCTCCACCACCCCCAGCACCAATAACCACACCTTCAGAAGATACAACTCCTTCTTCAGATGAAACTTCAAGTAAACCTGTCAAGACCCCTGAATTACCCCCGCCAACTGATGCTCGTGCAAATTTGCTAGAATCTATTCGACAAGCAGGAGGTAGTGGTAAAGCTAAACTGAAGAGTGTTAAGGATAGGAAGATAGAGGCAAAGAAGAAAAAAGAAGTAAAATTAATTTTTAAGTTTTAAGTATCATTTTATTATAAACAAAAATAGTATAAATGTAAAGTTAGTTTTATTTAAAGGGTTACATATCTTTTAAAAAGCCAAAAATGAAGCGAAATCATATACATATTTAAACTGCTTTAATTTTTTTAGGATTGTTTCCTGAATTATAAATTTTTGGGAAATCAATAAATAGGCATTATATTAATTTAAGCATATCCAATAAACAATTTTGAAATTAATGTAAGTTTTTAATTAGATTTATTATTTGTAGAAATTTTGTTTACCATTTTGCAAGTGGTAAGAAATATGTGCAACTTTTTAAAAAAGTTACCAATATATGGTTTTATTTTTTTCTTACCTTAGGAAATAATGGAATCTTCAAAATTATGGTACATGAATTCCCATAGTACTCCACTGATTTAAAGTTTTTAATAAATTACAAAAGTTTTAAATTGAATTTTCAAGTTAAAAAAATAATTGCAATTAATTACTTATAATTTAAAATTGCCTCAATAAAAATTCAAACTGGTTTGTAATTTTAAGTAATGGCAATGATCAGAATCTAATGTGAAATTTTTGTCAAATTTCATTGGACATCTGAAAATATCATGCGTATAATACTTGAAATTCACATTCTGTGAAAATTGATATCGAATGTAAAATTCACTATAGCTTTATAGGCATATTATATTGCTCCTTGAAATAATAATGAAACATGAATTAAAAGTAATGTGAAGTTTTTGAAGACAATAAATATCCATTCATTAAAATAATTTGAATTATAAACCAATATGCCAATAATTTACAATAAAAGAAAATGTAGACCATGCATTCATTTGCTTGACTTTGAATTTGATGTTTTTTTTTTATAAAATAAAGTTAAAAATTCTATAAACATTATTTATAAAACAATTAGTATGTTAGGTCACAATGTTTTAAAATAAATATTACAATTTTAAAACTTACCACATGCTTATGATGTTCCTTCTTTTACAGTTTAATTTTTTGAGTAGTCTTTAACAGCATTCTTTTAGCTTGTTGCACTTCCATTGTACAGAGATTAAAATTTCTCTCTGTAGCCTGAATCTTTTTTAAGTTGCAAAACTTTGTACACACTCACCAACAGTCAAACCAAGTAATGGCATGATTTTTAGTTTTAACTTTATTACAATAATTAAAAAGGACAATTGCTTCATATGTAGAAATTTCAACTATCTTTCTACCACAACCCAAAGTTTTTGGGCATAATTTCCATATTAATGAATGGATTTATTATTGTTTGCAGTTTCCCCCTAGACACTTATGTAGAAGTTTAGGTTATAATAGATAATTGAAATTGGTTTTATGAAATCCATTATTCCAATTGGCAATCTGACCTGTGTGGTGACCGGGAATGACAGAATAGTCCCACTGTAGCTCATGCATGTTGTAAGCGGCGACTAAAATGAGTACCCAGTGTCTGGGGGTATAGCCTGGCACCCTGCCCCTGGGGATTATATCAGGGGACCTCAGGGACTTGCCTTCCTTGGTAAGTATGGGCATCATAACCCTGAGGCACCCTAGTGATCTTTTTCTTTCCCATGGGGTTTACTGTCTTTGGTAAACACAGGTGATGCACTCTCGGGATACCCTAGCGATCCTTGTCTATTTTCGACCCTCCTTCTTGTCAACCATTTCTTATCTTTTTTCTACTTCACCTCTAGACCACAGTTAAATCTTGTTTGGCGCAGCATGGCCATATCTGGCATTTGCGCCAATAAACTTTACATTCACTCGCTCCAATGAGGCCTCTGAAAACCCACAATGTAACCATGGCTGATGCACTTTAAATCTGTTTTGGCTGAAAGTCCTCCTATTGGTGTCATGTGGAAGTTAGGAGAGGGAGTTGCCAACTCGGGTGTTGTCCTTGTCACTTGACCGAGTTTTAAAATTTTGAGGTCAGTTGCCAACAGCCTTCATGTTGCTTCTAGTGCGACGTTAATAAAAATTACCAACCCAACTTATCACTTGAATGGATACACCTCCTAAACAGCTTTCTGCATATCTGTAAGGCATGCTCTATTTTGCCTGAATGCATTTCCATTATATGCGGTAATCAAGTCAATCATTCTGTCAGACAATCCTTTCCTTCCCACAAGTTGGCTTCCCATCACTGGGTTTGGAATTTGCTTCAGTTTTTGCAAGTGAGATTCCATTCTTTTTTTGGATGTGCCGGACACACTCAAATTTTGTTCACTTCTTTAGCTTTAAGTGATTATAAGTATCATATTAATATTAACATATCTGATTTAAAAAATGTTTTATTTGTGTGAAATTTTTATTTATTGTTTTCATACAAAGATTTATATGAGAGGATAAACCCATGTAAGTTAAAAATAAGATTTAAAATACTTTACTTTGTAATAGCTCACAATTCATGTGCAATAGCTACTGTAAAAAATAAATTCTTGTATTTGTCCTGTACTTGTGGAATAATGAAACACAAGAAATGATGCAATATGTATTTAAAATTAAATATACGAGGAAATTAAATGGAAATTCATGTAACTAATCTCTCTCTTAACATATACATGTATAGAAAAAATTGATTTTTTCTTATTACTTTCATTAATACTTTTTATCATGTAAGTTAATCATTAATACTTTATTAATGCAAATTTATTCTTGTTTTCAGTTGCAAACAAATATTCTGTCCCTAGGTTAATTGCCTTTGATGTAATTAATTAATTATGATCATTAAGTTGAAGCACTTACATTTCCAGTGATCCCTATGTGTCAATTCTGTGATAACAGTAATTATGTTTTAAATAATACCATTCTGAATGTAGCATTATGGTGTAAATTACAGGAAGAAAAAACTGTTGCTAGTGGTGGTGGCGACTTAATGAGTGACTTATTTAACAAATTGCAAATGAGAAGAAAAGGAATATCAGGTAAAATAATCTAAAATTTTAAATGGTTTATTCTTTTAATTCTCATTCATTGTGTTATAAGTATATAATTTTATTTATTTTCCATAAACGAATTACTAAAAATAATGTATTCTTTATTAAGACCAATTCGAATCTTAACAGAAGATTAATATTTTTCATAAATAACAGGTATATTAATCAGAACTATAAAACTGATTTAATAAGGTATTATCCATATGTGTCCTCTATTAGTGTTAACTGTATAAAGTATTGGAATATTAAGCTTTTTTCTGTTCCTTGTACCATATTCAGAATTCTAGCTTGCAATGATTTAATGGAAAGAAGATTATCAGTTAAGATAATGGTTAAAAAGTCTTATTATTTAGATGTATATATAGACTGTTTTCAACCAATTCCATTTTAAATTTAGTATTGACTTCAATTAAATAAAAATGTTCACATGACACAGTATGTAAATGAACTAATGTTTTTGCTACTTATGCCCTTTTTTTTATTTTTATTTATTTATCATTAATATTATTTTGCTATTTAAAATATAAGAAGTAATTTTCTCATTTTTTTAAATTTGTTATTTTATCAATAATTTAATCCTGAATAGTCAATTTTATGGTTTTTACCATAATAAGTATTATTGCTAGTATTATACCTATTGAAATTATATTAGGCAGAGCTTAAAATCAAGTGAACTGGTGTGGTTTCATAAGGAAGTAATAAATATTAAATATATGGGATCAGTATTCTTGTACTTATATTAAGAACAGTTTTGGTGTAAGATTTTTTTTTTACATTGTGTTTTATTCGACTTTGTGAAATGTTTGTTTCCTTAAAACATGCTGTTTGCAAAAGTGATTGGGTTTCTAGTGTTTGATGATAATTGTATTATACCTGGCTGAATGTGTTAATGGTATAGTTTGAAACTGAGTAATTTAATTAAAAGGAAACATTTCCGTCATTATTGTCATTTAATATTATTTATTTATTATTGTCATTTATATTCCTCAAAATACTTGAAAATCAAAATTTGCATTCTTTGTATGTAACACTGCATTGATTGCTACTCTTCTCCTCATATCAGTATGTTTAAAATGATGCAATCAATAAAACATTGAAAAATGAAGTTACAAGATTGGTAATGATACTAAAAAAAAAAAAAAAAAAAAAAAAATTATTTTTTTTTTTAAATATAAAATTATTTGAAGTTCAATTAGTGTATCTGATATGTGTATGTGTATACATATACATATTTAAATATTTATATACATACATACATACATACATGGAGGAAGAGACTTTCAACGTATACTTATAAGTATAAATTTCATTGGAAATTGGAATTTTTCAAAGAAAATTTGACAATGCTGAAAATAATAATAGTTTTTTTTTTTGTTTTTTGTATGCAACAATTAACTCAAAAAGTATTTTGATTTCCTAAGTTTTGTGTCAAACATTTTTCACTGTACTACTGTATTAAAAGAATAATCCTACCTTTAATTCTTATAATATTCTCATATTCATATGCAACAGTCTTACTCTAATTCTTTCAAAGTAGTCTCCTTGGTGTTCCACTCACTTCTCCTAAGGATTCGGCCTGTCTCGGAAGCAGCCTTAGAACACATATTTTGAGATTTTGTTCTGCTATTTTATCACTCCATTTCTAGACTGAATGATACCTTTCCACTTGGTTCATTGTTTGTTTGGTTTTTGGTTTGTTTCTAAATTTCATTTTGGTAATATCCATGCTTTCCATAAAATTCAGAACAGTAGCATTGTTCCAAATTTTGCAGTGACAATCAAATACTAAAATCTGATATCAGTTGTTACACTTCATCATTGGTCTTCTGGCAATTGACAGCTTTTATAACCAGGAAAAAATTCATGTATGTGCATAGATTGCCTATATATATGCACTAAATAACTCTGCCTTAGCTTAACCTTTTGATGGTTGGGAAAATAAACATTTTTCATTATCTTATTATGTGCAATGTTACAATGAAACTTGCTGGAAGTGGCAGCCATTTTCTATCAGGTTACTTCTGAAAATGTCACCTGTTTCTGACGGTGATACAGATACCTTGCTCTCTTTAAAAAATTATTTGCAGAATATTGATATAATATTTACAATAATTGTAATTGACACTTTTTAATAATTCAGTTAATGATAAATATTATAAGTATTAATTTGTAATGTATAAAATTAAAATATCTATATAAAAACACAATTTTTTAAACGAAACATTTAGTTGTTAGTATTTACCTAAAACTCTTTTTTTTTGGGGGGGGGGATACACATTAAGATATGGAATTATTCATCAGAATTATCCAGGTTTTACTTTTGTGCAATTTCAGTAACAAACTCCTGCCAAATTACGCTAGAAAAATAACTAGATCAGTAACTTAACCCCCTCATTATGCAAAAAATATCATGGAACCCATACTGCCATCTGTATGCCATCAAACTAACTAAATTTTTCCAGTAAGTATAATTTGTAATACAAATTTTTTTAATTCAGGATAATATACGTTGACAAACTCGGCTCATCAGCGCACAGTAGGGAAAATTTTCACTACGCTAGTAGGGCTCGGTTGCTACCATTTCGGTCAAAATCCTTCAGTTAAGTTCAACTCATCAGCATGCATTATGATGAGCAATTCTAATATGAACTGGGCTCATTCATAGCCATCAAAGGGGTAATTCAATGTGCATAAAAAATTAGATTGGTTCTTTTTGAACACAGTAGCATGTTTGTGTGTATATGCTTTTTTATGTAACTGTAACCAAAGATATAGCTAAGTATTTACAAGTGATTACTGCATCAGATTCTTTTCAAAATTTCGATATCAGAGTTCATTAAAAACCATGAATTAATATTTCATATCTTAAACTATATTTTGTTAATGTGAAATTCTGTTATGTTACACTTAGTTTTTATTACCTGAAAGCTGGAATTTTTTCATGTTATGTTATTCAGAATATTAACTAATTTTTATTTATTAATATGCAACTTAAGGATTTTTTTTAAAATATTTTCATTTCAGGGGCTAATCGTACTGGTAGTACTTCTGAAGGAAATGTACAACCACCTCCAGTTCCAATTAATCCTAGTTCAACTCTACAAAAAATATCAGCTATGATACCTCCACCACCTCTTACCAAACCATCAGAGGACCAATCAGAAGATAACGATGATGATGATTGGGATTAATATATATATATATATATATAATTTTCATTATTTTATTGTGATAAAATATGATTTCTGCAATCTCTTCATTAGATTAAGCTTCATGCCTTGCTTTTATTAATTCTCAAATGAATGATAAGTTAATTCAAGATAAAAACTTTGAAGAAAGAAAAAAAAAATCTAAATTAATATCATCTACCAAATATTGATACTATGCAAGTTGTACCTTTTGACCTGTGAGTGTATCATTCCTAGTACAATTTCTGATTAAATGTGATATTTTGTAAAAATGTACAAATATATTTTAGATATCTTAAATGCTTAATAAAATATATATCTGCTGTTAAAGAATTATAATTCAGTAGTTTTAATATTTTGTCTCTTTTTGTAGATATATTTTTTTAAAATCAGAAGCAGATGTTATAGATGCATAATTCCCATTATTATTGAGAGTGTTTTAACTTTTCAAAAATCTATTTTTATATATATCTCTCTCTATATATAATTTCATGCAATAATTTTATTAGAAATTAGCAAAAATAGTTCTCATTTTTTACTCTTTCCCTTTATAAAAAGGAATAATATGTAATATCTACTTGAGAAGCTATGAATTGAAATAATCTAGAATTTGGTCCTCGAGTTTTATAATTTGCAAATTTTTATTGTCTGAACAACTATTCATATTAAAAAAAAATTATTTTTATATTTTGAAGAAGAGTTTTTAAGATTCTCAAAATTTTTTGTTCTTCATCATATAATAATAAATATTTTTTAATGATATAACTGAGAGAACTTCTTACACATAAATATATTTACTTTAATTTGTTTATAATTCATATTTTTCCTGTATGAAAGAGAATTGTGGTTAAACTTTTATATTCAGAAATAGATATGTAATTATTTCATTAAAAAATTTTAAGTTAATTAAAATGTAAAATTTCGATGTCGTTAGGTGATTGAAAAAATTGGTTAAATATTTGAGAATGAAATTGTGTGCTAAATTTCTCCCATGTGTGACTGAAAATTAGAATAAAAGAGTGCAATTGTATAGGGAAATTTAAAGTTTTGTGTAAGCTTTTTCATTCCCTCATTGAAAAATAATGGCAATGAATTTAATTTCAATGTATCCTAAAAATATTCCTGTACGGTTATATTTAAAAATTTCCTTAAGATTTCTTATAATTAAATTGTTTACTTTTTATTTTATCTTTTTCCTTCCTTGTTAGAAGTTAGGAGCATTTTGACTGCAGAATTTGATGCCAAAAAAATAATGACTTAACTTATGATAAAAAAAAATTTGTGTGTGTGAAGTCTTTTGGAAAACATTTTTTAAATTTTACTTTTTAATTTGTACATTTTCCCTCTAAGCTTACCAGATATAAAGGAAACAAGAGAATTTTTAAAAAGGGAACTTTCCTCCTACAATAGCTTTTAAAACTTTTTAAAAAAATGTAACAATAAATGTAAAACACACACTCTCACACACAAACATTTGTTTCTAAAACTCAAATTATTTTTCTTTAAAAAAAAAAAGAATTATTAAATTAATTTTTCATTTGATTAGTTGAGCAGTCACATCTCTTGCAATTGTATTTCAATGGAAATACATTAATATACATCGAAGGAAATTAATTTTTTGTGCAAATTTTTTTTCTTTTCATAGTTATGTATTTGAATGTAGTTCAAACTATTTAATATTATTTCACTGCTTTTGATTAGATTTTAAATTGATGAATGATGAACTTAACTTCAGATTGAAGAAGATTTTATAAATTCTTAATGTATGTTTAAACAAACTTTTGAAGTTAACTTTGTGTTTTTAATACAACTAAATGAAAGAGAAATTTTAATGTTTTTTAACTGCTTTTAAAATTTAAATGTTTTTATCAAATGAAATATTGATTACATTTCTAAAGAAGATGTTGCATCATTTTGGTTTGACAACTACATGATTTAATTATATTTTATTAAAAATGTATGTATAGCTTTTCTATACATGTATAATCTGCTCTCTGTGTAACTGGCATATCAATTGAAGGTTGGAAGTAATAAACCAAAAAGGGAAATTTTGCCATAATTTTATTCATTATTAAAAAGGTAGTATTATTTATTAAATTTACCATTCTTTACTTCAAACATTTTTAAAGACATGTGTTATAATCTGTCCATATAAAATCATTTAATGGAATACTACTTGCATTTGAAAGCTTTTTGGCCATCATTTCTACTACTCCATGGTCTACATCTAGGGACTGACACATCACCCAAGCTCCTTCTGTAAAAAAAAGTATAAAATATTCTTGTAAATGTGTAGAAATGTGTGTGTTTTAAATTGCATCTGATATCTCTAATATGTTGCATCAAATGTTTTGCTGTGTTTTGTAATATGAAAGTATAGTAATAAGAAGATAAAATAGAAATTAAATAGTTCAAAAATAATAAAGAAATAGTTTGAATAATTTTATTACAATAGCTTGTAATATAAAATAAAGTTTTTTTTGTGTACTTAGATCTACATACTGTTAAGAGATTACTGTAGGGCAATGATACAAACATGATCTTTATGCTCAAAAGGTTGTGGATTTGAATTCTAGTTCAATAAAAGGCATGCAGAATGATGATATTTTAGTATGTCAAATCTGATTGGGGCTCAAAGGTTATTTGTGTTGTACAAAATTTTTGAGAGTAAAGTATTCAGTTTGCATGATCAGAAACTGAGGTGGTCATTGATAGAGGAATGATATTGTATGGTGTTAATATAATAAATCAGCTGGAATTTTAAATTCAATTTTAGGAATTCTGCTTTATAGTGTATGTGTGACAAATTTTGAATTTAATTTAGTATATAAGTATTTTTAACAGTTTCAATTACATAATTTGTAAATTTCTCCATCACATGCTATAAAGTCTAATATTAATTTTATTAATAATGCAATAATACTTAAGCTGGTAATTTTCTTTAGCTCATGTTGATAAATATGTAGAGCTTATTGTTGACTCATGAAACATTGTATTTCGAATACTAGAAATATTCTTTTTAGAATCATTCATAATTTTTAATGCTAATCAAGAATATCTACATTTATTAGAAATAATTACATTTTCAATTAATTTTATTAAACCACTGTGATGAATAAATGTTTAGGTAATTCCAATAAAACTGTTCTACAACAAATTTCGTCCCATAATAATAAGATCATAGCTGTTGAATATGGGGTGCAGGTACAGAAAAAAAGTTTTATTTAGTCTCAATAACAATATGTTTTTAACAGTAAATATATTCATTAATGATATTTATTGACAGAATAAAATTATGGTAAGATAATTGGAAATATCTTTACGAATATTTATTCCCTTCTTTTAACATCAGATGCAAACTGATGGTGAAATTTTTGTAATATTGGATTTAAAATTTAATTTGTAGAGTCTGTAAGTCAATTCTAATGTGACTGAAAGATTGGTTATTGTACTAGCAAAGTACGAGGCATGTTTTTTAAGTAAGTACCGTTTTGAAATTAAAAAAAGACGTGCAAAGATATCGCAATAATTTTATTTTTACATGAAAGCCTGTACCTTAATCTACTTTTCTACATAATTTCCGTGAATATTGAGGCACTTGTCATAACATGGCACCAGTTTTTGAATACCCTCCTCATAAAATTCTGCCGCCTGACTTGTTAATCACTGTATCACAAATGTTTTGACTTCGTTATCGTCTTGAAGACGCTGACCGCCCAGGTGTTTCTTCAAGTGCAGGAACAAATGGTAGTCGCTGGGCGCCAGATCAGGGCTGTATGGAGGATAATCTAGAGTTTCCCATTTAAAAGATTTGATGAGATCTTTGGTCCGATTAGCCACATGTGGACGGGCATTGTCATGCAGCAAAACGATACCCTTACTCAACTTGCCACGTCTTTTGTTCTGGATTGCACGACGCAGATTGTTCAATGTCTCACAGTAAGACGCTGCATTGATTGTCTCATTACGAGGCAGAAACTCCACTAGCAATACTCCTTTTTTGTCCCAAAAAACTGTGCACATGATTTTCCGGGCAGAAATTGTTTGCTTAAACTTCACTCTTTTGGGTGATGATGAATGTCGCCATTCCATGGATTGTTGTTTCGATTCTGATGTGACGTAGGCCACCCATGTTTCGTCACCAGTAACAATTTGATCTAAAAAATCTTCACCTTCATTGCGGTACCGCTCAAGGAAAGTCAATGCACTGCCTAAACGTTGGGTTTTGTGCAAATCCGTCAACATTTTTGGAACCCAACGTGAACGCAATTTCCGGTAATTCAAGTTCTCGGTCACAATGCGATACAAAACACTACGAGAACATTGAGGAAAGCAGTCGGACAATGAAGAAATTGTAAAGCGTCTGTTTTCTCTCACCTTTTCGTCCACTTTCTGCACCAAATCTTCATTAACGACCGAAGGACGCCCACTCCGTTCTTCATCATGCACATTTGTGCGGCCATCTTTAAATGCTCTCACCCATTTCCTTACCATTCCATCACTCATAATGTTTTGTCCGTAAACTTCACAGATCTCACGATGAATATCGATCGGTTTTACGCCTTTAGCACTAAGAAATCGTATAACAGCCCGTACTTCACAATCAGCGGGACTCACGATTGTCGGAGGCATCTTAAACACTCAGTAAACAACGTATACAATGAAGAATCAGACTGTAATGGCGTCAGTGCGTAGACAAGAGATGTAGGTAACCAGCGAGCATGCGCGTAACGCCGACCGGAGCGCTGCGGCGGCGGAATCGCAAAACGGTACTTAAAAAACATGCCTCGTAGATATATATCGGCACTGTACCCAAATTAACTCTGCACCAGAAAAAAAATTCAGTTTACTGGTATTTGACAATTACAATTTTTAATAAAAGTATTTCTATAAGAATTTTCTTTAAGAATACTGTGTTAAACTTGTTTTGTGATAGAACATTCTTACTTTGAATTAAGGAAGATGTTAATTCACTGCAAGACCAGAAAGCCATACAATCATTAATTTCGTCAAAATCTGAAAGCATTATATTTCGTGGGAACAAAGGACCTGAAATATAGGGAATAATAATTAGCTATGTTTTTAGTTTATAAAAAATAATACATTGTTGTAGGAAATTAAATTTATTGAAGTGAAGTTATTTGTCAGTTGGAATATTAATTTCCAATTGCAAAAGGGGCAAAAATGTTCTAATGATATTAATAGTTTTTGATTTTTTTTTAAACATCTATCTAAATTGATAACTAAAATAGTTATAAATTCTTATATATAGCTATTTTTGCTATTACTTACCAAATATTTCTTAAGAATTGCAATGTATTAGATTTTTACCAGTTGAATTTATTCCAAGTTAATTTTTTTGACAGAATTTATTATTTTTATTGCATTTTAAATACCAGAAAATTCTTTTTTTAATTGGGGGGGGGATATCACCAACTGTCATAGATTGGGGTAAATGTTTAGTTTTATTTTTATTTCTATTATACTCATGCTAAATTTGTATAATTTTTTTTTCTTTATTAAGGATGCATTGACTTAAGATTAAGGGCTTCGTAGAATCTCCTTGATTGTTGAAAAGGCCATAAAGAATTTTTATTACTTATTTAAATAATGTTATTTATTTGATTTATTCTTGTCAAATATTATTACAAAGAAATATAAAAAAAGCATCTTATTAAAGAATTTAATTTGAGGTTCATCACTATATTAATTTCACTATATATATTTGGCTTGATTTTTGTTGCTGTAGTTGAAGGTAAACACAATTAAATTTTATTGAAACTGTTTCTATTTTTTGATTCATTACTTTATTAGATAGAAAAACTTTGTTCTCAAATGTATTCTGAACCAATAAGAAAGTTTACCAATGATATATAATTGTTTTATAAATACATACACAATGAAAAATAGAAGTGTAATAAACTATTCATTGAATTTATTTTGCTAGTTCTCGATTTTTGCTCGTCGAAGAATTCAGACTACTTGGGGACTTCCTGGGGTGAAATATGATTAAAGTATTTTGCTAAGTAAATTAATTTTAATTTTTGTCAATTAGAACGCAAAATATTTTTAAAAAAATTTAGTAATGTATCAATCATTGCAACATGCTAAATCTTGAAATTAATACTGAATTGTTCAAAAATTATTTTTGCTATTAGAAAACTCGCCATAGTTATCTGACTTCAAATAGATTAAATAAACATTAATTCGTATTAATAGGCGGAAATTAATACAACATTAACATTAATAGGCACAAATTATATTAGTAGTGATGTGGGACATTGTACTTATTTTACATTAAAGTTTCTTGTGCATTTAAGTTCTGGTATTTTTGTTCTTGCTGAAGAGATGTATCAAAATAATTCTGCTTGAAGAATACTGCTATTCATTCTTAAAAACCGAGGTACCCTTGTGATCTTTTTCTTTCCCATGGAGTTTACTGTCTTTGGTAAATACGGGTTACGCTCTCCTGGGATACCCTAGCGATCCTTCTCTATTTTCGACCCTCCTTCTTGTCAACCAATTTTTGTCTTTTCCTTAATTTTTTCACGTCTAGACCACAGTTAAATCTTGTTTGGCGCAGCATAGCCATATCTGGCTCTTGTGCCAATAACCTTTACATTCACTCACTCATTCCTAAAAATATTTTCTCTTGTAATAAGCAGATTATTCAGATTTGGGTATTTTCCCAAAATGTAATTTTTTTTCCAACACAAGGAGACATGCTCATTTTGAAAAAAAATCCAGCAGAATATAAACAAGATTGTATTTCAATACATTTTTCTTCTTTAATTATATGAACTTCCTAAATGTAACGAAACAATCGAGATATATCATTCTCAATGCAATTTAGGACATAAAACCCTTCGAACATGTCTTAGTTCTCTGCAGTAACATTAAACGAATTGTTTCATTACGGTATTGTTAAGAGATTATGACATTGTGATACTTATTGAGTATAAAAATTTATGATAAAAGGAAAATAAAACTTATATATGAAACAAAATATTTCAACTTACTTGATTTGACAGTAACACCAAAAGGTTCTCTGCCTTTAACAGTAACTTCTCCTCTTAGAGAAGGTAAAGTAACATCAGTTTCAGAATTATCTTCCCTACGGAGGACAAAAAAAAATCAATATTTTCTGATTCTAGTTCCAATAGTAAGTAAATCTTTAAATTATGGTAGCTATTCGTGAATGCCACACATACATAAGAAATTATTTTTAATTTTTTTTATAGAAGTCAAACCCGCTTCTAGACCACAGTTAAATCTTGTTTGGCACAGCATTGCCACAATTGGTTCTTGCCTTAATAACCTTTACATTCACTCACTCAGCAGTTAAACCCGAAGAAAAAGTAGACGAAGGCTAAGAGTTATTTATTTTCAAGAAATTATCTGGGCGGCTGCAGCTGTAAAACGTCCAAAAAGTCTACATGTCTTTCAAAACATTCATCATCGAAAATCTAATAACGTTCCATGGTTTGTTATGAACAAAGACCTCAATAAAGATTTTAAAATGGAACCAATTTCGGATTTTTCCCAAGAAACAACCCGACAAATTTTTCTATAGATAACCTCGAATTCTAATGAGTTGTTTAAAAGTCTACCACTTTTTGACCCTAGTATCCGAAAATCTACTGAAAGACCCAAGATTTTCACTGAATCATGACCCGTGTGGTGACCGGGAATGACCATAGTCTCACTGTAGCTCATGCATGTCGTAAGAGGCGACTAAAATGGGCACCCTACGGATTATATACCTTGGGGATTATATCAGGGGAACTCAGGGATTTGCCTTCTTCAGGTAAGTACGGGCATCATGACCCTGAGGCACCCTAGTGATATTTTTCTTTCCCATGGGGTTCACTGTCTTTGGTTCGCCAATAGCCTTCGTGTTGTTTCTTGTGCGACGTTAATGAAAACTAAACAAAACTATTGTCTTTGGTAAACACGGGGGACGCGCCCCCGGGATACCCTAGCGATCCTTCTCTATTTTCGACCCTCATTCTTGTTAACCAATTTGTCTTTTCTTCCATTTTTTTCACGTCCAGACCACAGTTAAATATTTTTTGGCGCATCATAGCCATATCTGGCTCTTGCTCCAATAAACTTTACTTTGATTGATTGAATGAAGAAGGGATGTAGGGCAACTAGGGCCATTATCCCTATCTGGATAAAAAGTTTCAAATTAATAAATATCAAAGAATTTCATTTTCTGTAAAAAAAAACCTCTAAGGTTCTTCTTATTTAATACCGCTTTCTGTAAAAGATCTCTGAAAGTGATAATGCAGCTGGAATCTATTTGAAGAAAGTTCCAGAGTTAATTTCTATGGGAGGTATAATTTGAGCAAGTTAAGAGAATGTGATCCAGATCATTAATCCTACTACAGGTAGAACAAAGAGCATTATCCTGCAAATTAAATTTATTTAAAAGACCAGGAATAATTAGCATTTTGTTTAGACATCGGATTCCTAGAATTTCCTCTCTTCTGTTATTTGTCCAATTAGAAATAGTATCATTAGTAGGAATGTTCCCCAAAATTTCAAAGTATTTGCTGCAGTAAAAATTTCCTTTAGTTTTTTCTAGTCTGATATGGTAATTGTATGCATGGATGTCTTCTGAAGCTATCCAGTCGATATTTACGTCAAATTCTGTTACAGATCTTGCGATTTTGTCAGCTTGTTCATTCCAATAAATTTTTGAGTGACCCGGAATCCAAAGAAATACTAACTGCATATTAAAATGAAAAAGAATAAGAATCTTATTGACCAATCTATGAATCACCTTAGGGGATTTGATAGAGAAATTTTGTAATACAGATAAAACTGAATAGCTATCGGATAGAATAAGCAATTTATTATGCATTTCTGTTAGTTCATCCAAAGCTTGACAAATCGCTAGTGCTTCAGCCGTGAAGGTGGAGTTGATTTTATTAATTTTGTAAGAAAAGGAAGTAGTTCGTGTTACACCTGCTATGGAAGTAATGTTTGGGTTTTTAGATGCATCTGTGGCAATTATGAAAAAATCTTGGAATCTGTGTTCTAGTAATTCATTAAAGGAGCTATTAATTATAGGGATTGGTAGATTTTTGTTTTGAAAGCAGAATTCATTCGTAAAAATTGAACAAGGAATATCGGTGAAATGGATAAGACTAGGGATTGAGATTATCTTTTCCCTATTGGTATTCAAATTTCTAAGAATATGATCAACACATTTTTTTTGTCATCTTCCATTATTGCTAGATTTATTGAACCCTGGTTATTCAGATGCATAGGGGAATATTTCCCATTAGATATTTGAACAATAAAATTTTTTTGCGCCAGCCGTCTAATTTTTTCAGAGAGCAATTCTTGTCCAGCCAATTTCAAAAGAACGATATTAGGGGTCCATTGAGGAAGAGCTAGAGCGATTCTGAGAGCTTTGGTTTGAATAATATTGAAAGGTTTTAGTTGATGATCCGACCATTTATTAATGATGTGGCAAGTATAGAAAAAGGAACTGCAGATGCTATTGTTGATTAACTGAATAAGATTATTAGCTCGCGGACCATGATGTTTGTAGGCCATACCTTTAAGGGCATTAATCTTTTTTAGAGCTTTATTTTTCATTTGGTTCATGATGGTAGTATTTTGTTTCCATTTGGAGAAATATACTCCTAAATAATTGATAGAGGTTTGCCATGGGAGAAGGTAACCAGCCAATAATACATTAGGAAAAGTATGAATTCTTTTGTTAGAAAGCTCTGCTTAAATTTAGTTTCCAATAATTGCACCACTGAGTAATTCTTTCCAGGGTATTTTGTAGTTTGCGACATATGGTATCAAGAGAGTGATGGGAACAATAAATAAAAATATCATCAACATAAATAGAACATCCCACTCCAGAATCCAAAGTTTCAAAAAAATCATACATGTAGATGGTAAATAAAATTGGGGATAAAACACTGCCCTGGGGAAGACCTTAAAAAGAATTTTTTCAATTGAGAGAACGTTCCTCCATCGAATTTGAAAAGATCTATTCGAGAGAAACTCATGAATCCAAAGAGCTATTTTTCCCGTTATACCAATTTGTAGACATTTGTAAAGGAGGCCATCTATATATACAGAATCATAAGCACTTTTTATATCAAGGCTAATTCCCACGAAATATTTCTTTCCTAATTTTGCCTCAACTATTGCCTTATGAATATGGTAAGTCGCAGTTCTACTGTCCTTAAAAGGAACAAAACCATAATGTTGAGGATTAAGCTTTTGATTAATTGTCAGATAATGAGTAATGCGACCGGATAAAATTCTTTCAAACGTTTTCGAGAAAACCGAAGTTAAAGCAATGGGTCTGTAAGAAGATATTTTAGTATTATCTTTGTTTGGTTTGGGAATAGGAAGGATGATTGCATGTTTCCATAATTGTGGGACTTTTGAGTTATCAAATAATTGTTGAAAATGTTTGAGAACAATAGTTTTCCCTCTCTGATTTAATCTTTTTAGTACAGTAGCAGGGATCTGGTCTGCACCTGGAGTAGTATTTCTGGAAGTTTTAATTGCTTTACTTAGTTCAGATATATAGAACGGTTTATTAAGAAGATTATCTTTAGAGAGAAAATCTAAAGGAATTGGTTCGTGGAGAATATTGTTGGATTGAAAAAAGTCTGCAAAAAGGTTTGATTGAATTTGCGGGTGAGTGATAAATCTATTGTGAACTTGAAGAATATTTGTAGTTGATTCAGGATTCACTTGAGTAGATAATTTTTTCAATATATTAAAAAAGATTCTTGGATTGATAACATTGTTACATATTTTATCCCAGTACATTTTCTTGGCTTTTTTAATATGAAATCTGAGTTTGCTGGAATATTTTTTGTATTGAATTCATTGATGAGGAGAAATATTATGTATGGCCTTCCTTCTGAAATACTTCTTGAATTTGTAAAAAATTGTTGCATGTCCAGTTCCACCAAGGTGGGAAATATTTATTGGAAATTTTAATTTTTCGAGTATTATTTGAAATTATATTAGCAACAGTATCCGAGATATTGATATTGTTTTCCTCTGTATTGTATAAAGTAGATTCAATTTGTTTCATCACTGATTGCCAATTTACTTTTTTTTACATTCCGCTGAAGAGGGCTATGAAGATTAAATTCTGTGATGATAGGACAATGGTCACTGTTGAAGGAGCTGTCTAAAACATAAGTATTGGTGCATCCAAAAAGGTTGGCAGAGCAAAGGATAAGATCAATGAGTGCAGCAGCACCTACTGTACTTCTGTGAGTCGGAGCTTCGGTTTTAAGAAGAATAAAGTTGGAGTTGGTTAGCCATTCCACAAAATCGTTGCTGTAATACGATGTGTGATTAGATCCTCACATTGGATGATGAAGATTAAAATCACCAAAAATGAAGATTGAATCGGTTAAACATTCTAAATAGGATTTTATTAAGAAAATATTAAGTCCTCGAGATGCATATAAATTAATGATATAGAAAGAGAAATTATTTATAGTGACATGGACAATTAAACTTTCAATGTCAGGTGATTGAGGAAATGGAATAGGGATATGACGAGCGGAAAAATTCATTGGAACTGCTATAAGCAATCCTCCTCCTGGTCTGTCAAGTCGATCTTGTCGGAAAATAGTCTTTCCTGGAATATGCAATCTATTATCCGGTTTTAGAAAAGTTTCTTGAAAAAACCAAATATCTGTTCGAGAAAAGGGAGGGATGCTGAACCAAATGGATTTGTTCTGTATACTTCTACAGTTCCATTGTAGAAAAAGCATAAAAAGCAAGGAAAAGTTAGATGTAAAGGAAAAAAAAAAAATCTTAACCTCCCCTTGAGGATAGTGAAAAAAATTTTTGTTACCGGAGTTATTTACCCGCCGAAAAAAATAAATTAAGATTAAAGATTATGAACTAGCTATCCCATTTCTATGTTATTTGATGCAACCTCTTTATGAAGGGATGCATCTGGAACAGAAGCATAAAATTTTTGTACCGCTGATCCGGCTTTTTTTTTTTCCTGGATGGAGATACAGACCCTTTTTGTATTTCCATAATACTGCAGAGCTGTGAAAACATAGTTTCCATCATTTTTTGGACGGTTTCTAATAAAGATACTGTCTGTTTCTCGAGAGCTGTTTGAAAATTTACTACCATATTTTCTAATTTTTTCTCAAGTTCTTGTATCTTATTCGGTACTGTAATTTTCAATGCAGATGAATAATTTTCAGAATGAGTTTCACGGTATTTTCGTCTCTCTCCACCCATAGGTTTAGATGTTGAGTACATTTTAATTCTAATATCTGTTTTTCTTTAATGTAGAAGGGGCAGAGTGGAGAATTGGCCGGGTGATCCTGTTTACAATTAATACAGTTTGTAGCATTGGTACACTGACCCGTATGGGATAGTCCACAATTAATACAGATAGCGGGTTTGTTGCAAAATCTGGAGGGATGAACAAAACTAAAGCATTTATTGCATTGACGGGGTTTATCTACGAAATTTTGAATGCGGTGATTAATGAACCAAAGTTTAATACTGTCAGATAGACTTGTACCAAGAATAGTAATTAAAATGGGTGAAACTTCTTGATTACTGGCGGATTTAATAAAACGTCGCATTTCAACAATTTCGATATTGTTACTCAGTTGTATTTCAGATGCCAAATCTGCTATAGGTTTGTCTGTCGGTATTTGGTGGAGAAGAAAACGGGATGTGAATCCTTCCCATACAAGGATGGCTTTAACTTATATTTTCATGAGTTCTTCCATTCCAAGAATCTGGGTTGCGCAAACAGGGTCTGTGGTGTTAAATTTTATTTTTCCGCTGCGTGTGAATGACATGTTATTAATATTAGCATGTCTGGAAATTTTACTTTTTAATTCAGCGTGTAAAAGCTGCGGGTTTGTTTTGGGTATGGTAGATTCTTGTAGTTTATTTTCTAGAATTATTGAAATGTTAGAATATTTCCTGTGTACAAGTTCCTTGTCACTTTTAAGGTTTTTAAAATATTTATTCTCTCTTGCATCCGTCATGTTTCGATTTGTTACTTCTCCTCGTTCATCAATATCCGTGATTTGGAATGACTCAGCTTGAGTCTCCGTCAAAGTTGAAGAAATAAAAAAAGATTTGGTTAACTTACCAAAGTCCAATTGAAAAAGAATAAGAAAAAACACTATGTCCAGCAAAAAATAAGATGGTTTATACACCAACCGTAAAAGACAAAACTCCCTGAAAACGGAGCAAGAGCCAACTTCAACCGGAACGAACAACCTCATTACCTCAGCGCCAGCGAGATTCTCCCTCAACTTTACTTTACTTTCTCACTTGACCCTTCTTGTCGACCAATCTATTTCCATTGTTTTAACGTCTAGATCACAGATTTACCTTGTTTGGCGCAGTATGGCCACATCTGGCTCTTGCGCCAATAAACTTCACTATCACGCATTCACTGAATCATAATTATCAACAATTATCTGTGTTCCAAAGATTGCTTAAACATTTTCCTTTAAGAATCATATAAGAATAGGGATCAGCATCTCTGAGTGCTAATATTTTGCCCCGAATTCAATCCTACGCGTTTTATAAAATTTATTATTTTAATTAAAAATGACTTACCTATAAAATTTTATCCCCAAGCCGTAACTACAATGCGCATCCGTTAGCAATTTTGTAAACACTTTTAAATAACTTTTTAAAAAACTTAATCTTAATTAAATTTGAATCTAACTTAGAAATATTTTAGTTCCAACTTTCTTCAATAAATACCATCAACAGTAGTCTTTAATCTGATTAACGTGATACCTTCTGTTCAATGTCAAAATCACAAAACTCGGATAATTATTCCAATTCGCATATCTTTACCTGACGACGAGCACACTTCTTTCATGTTTAACTTAAATTTCCTCTTTTATATCCATGAATTCTCACTTTGCTCTGTGATCTTATGAAAGTTATTTTTGTATGTTCCGTTGTTAGCATGCTCATGATAATCCTGCTCTTCATTTAGTTCCACCAGTGGTACTGTAATTAATTTTTTTAATGTTTAGTGGAGCATCCTCTTAAATTGTGCACCGATGGCCCATTCTAGGTCGATTCCCGAGGGTTTGCTGCTCTATTATTTTAATTACGTGGAAAAGCCTTAATTATTGAAATTTATATCTTATTTCTTATAAGAGGATCAATTAATTTAATAAAAACTCGTAAACAAAGCTGTTGTCTTTTATGAAATCAGCGCAGAAATTATCATGGGCCAACAATGCTATGGCCTTACAATTGTTATTACACTTCACTAAATTCGTTCATAATCAATTTTTAATTGATTTTCCTGTATCCATTTAATTTTGATAGTGGAAATTTATCTCTGAAAAGTCTTAGAATTAAAATTTCTAAAAACTGCTTGTGTAATTCGTTTAAAGAGCTCCCATAGTTCCATTAAATTACGTTGGTAAACACTGATACCCCCCCCCCCCCCCGGATTACTCTAGTGATCCTTCTCTATTTTCGACCCTCCTTCTTGTCAACCAATTTTTGTCTTTTCTTCAATTTTTTTCTTGTCTAGACCACAGCTAAATCTTTTTTGACGCAGCATAGCCATATCTGGCTCTTGTGCCAATAAACTTTACATTCACTCACTCACTCCATTAAATTACGAATGAAAAATATTTTTACAGTAGCTCAAAATTGAGGAAAAAAAAATCTTAAATTTTTATGAACTCAGAAAAGAGACTATTACGTGATTCTACAGAATTGGCTGATTTTACAGAATTTAAATAATCTCTGGCAATGCGTGCTATCATAACTTATACTCCAAGTTTGTTTCGGCAGTTCCTCACTCTGTCGAAGACCGAGGCTTTTGTTGCCTTGATCCTAATTTTAGATAGCTAATTATTAATTATGAAAACTTATTAAATTATGATATTAACTTTATTTTAATTATGATGAGAGGGTAAATTAAAACTTTTTAATAGGTACCTCGTAATTTTGGCCGCTACCGTTTTAATACACCTGAACAAGAAACCCCAACTCAGTTGTCTGATCAAATTAAAAATATTTATTTTGTTATACTTCAAATTTGTTTGTTGTGTCCAAGCACAGGACCAAGTGATCTGTCATAATGAAAGTAATTTCTCAATTTGAATTTGATTACTGAGTTGATACATATTTTATTTTCAGATTAAT
This sequence comes from Nephila pilipes, assembly GCA_019974015.1. NCBI lineage: Eukaryota > Metazoa > Arthropoda > Arachnida > Araneae > Nephilidae > Nephila > Nephila pilipes. The sequence continues at coordinate 116,114 of BMAW01091579.1, read as the reverse complement.
GACTCAGTAAGCATGAATAATAAACACAATAAAGTCTTATGACCCTTTTAAAGAAATAAACAATTGTACTCTCTCTCCCTCCTGCGGATTTTTTCTGTATCCGCTACTGCTCAGTCCCAATAGAAATTTCAAACCTGTCAACAACTCTGCCAATAATTCAAACCCCACAACATCTTCTTTCTTAATCGAAAATTAGAGATTTTTTTAAATGTTTAATGTTGACAAAAATTAAGAAAACCTTTTCATTATCCAAAATTTGCCTGACAATAATCTGTATCTTCTACAAATCTTTATCTGAAAAATCTTTTCAATTTCTTCACAACATCATTTGGTGTAATGATTAATGCTGGTAGTATTTTCAACAAAGCTGGCGAATTAAGAGACTTAATTATAAATCATATCTCAGATGTCACTGGAATCCAGAAAGCCCATTTCAACCCAGCTGATATTCTACGTATCCCAAATTACATAGTTTGTTGTAGAGATCAAATTACTGACCACGGTGGAGGTGCGACTACAATTACCTAGAATTGAATCCCTCACTACCTAATTCTACAAACTACTTGCATTTTCGAAAAGACCACCATTCATGTAAAAAAAAAAAAAAAAAAATCAGTTTTCCTCTGTCTCCACCATCTACGACATTCTCCTTCTAATATTATAAAAAAAATATACTGATATAAAAATATTCTTAAGGATAACACCTCTTACTTTCTCTCTCTGCATATCATTGGTGATTTTAATGTTAAGCATCCATAATAAACAGTACATGTTAAAAAGGTCGTAACGAATGTCATCCATTATTTAATTCAGTGGCTCCATTGTTTATTTTAATTAAACCGTTATTAACTTCAATTGAAGATACACAAAAGCAAGATAAAATACTTTATCAACGAAGCATAGATAAGGTGCTCTCTATCAAATCCCTATTAACTCAACAGTCTTAGATTTTGACTTAAATACGAAATATTAGCTTACCAAATCACTCGATCTTTTTCAATCACTTCACAAAAGCAGCCGATACTTATCTTTCTACTTTAACTTGAATTCGCTTCAATTAACAAAATTGATTCAGGTGCTTTAATCCAAAATAAAAATTCCTTCAAAAAAGTCGTTATCCTCTACCGCTCTTCATTCTCTTCAATTCTATTTCATTTGCATATTATTATCTCTAATTTAATTCACTTCTTTTCTATCACCAACTAATTTAACTAATCATGTTTCATTCTGGTTGGGAAGAAATTTTAATTTTATGCAATTGAAATTATTATAAAATCCCCGAGGTTAGTGAATAGAAAATTGCGCCCATTGTCGCAAACTTATTGAAAATTAATGACATATCAACCAAAGCACTAATTCAGAAACAAATATCAATTTTAAATACCAAAGCAATATTTTCATTTTAAGAGTATCACTACTCATGAAGGGAGATACGATGTTATTAGAGATACAGTGTTTATGTGTAAGGTATCAAATATTCGGTTTTTAGAGAAAAGGCTTTATGCAACATTCACCAAAATGTTAAGTCAATTTTAAAATTTTTATTGTTGATAAACCAAAGTTAGCATTTTTTTTTTATCTTTCTTTTGGTCATTGTTATATTACTCTTGTACTTGAATGAAGGAATGCAAAATCATAGCAAATATTTACTTTATACATCGATGTTTAATCTCTAAAAAATAGTTACTTTAAAAATACTCACGTTTTCGAATAAATTATATCTATTCTAATCTCAGAATTGAAACTCATTCTTCGGCCAAATTTCATTATGAGGCAATCTGGCATCGGTACAACAAGCAGACTATCAGTGTGCATGAACACATACCAAGTTTCCATGATCTACAACAAAATACATTAGACTTTAAACTTGTTTAATTTTCTCGAAGAAAAATTTTTAACCCAAATTTTCTAAATACTTTTTTAACGTCTACTCGGGAGATAAGAAAATGTCTTTGTGTTTCTATTCACAAAAGTATATTCTCATTCTATTTTTTTTTTTTATTTCAAACTTTTTAACAAGGGGATAGTAGCAAGGGAAAAAACAATGTGCTAATAGAAATTACGAAATGTATTACACATTCGATTGAAAAAAATACCAATCTATCATAAAACACAAAATTTAAGAAAAGACACTAAAAGCAAAGTTCGACTTCAGTACAAATCTTATTTAAAATGCTATTTGTCCATAAAAACCAACTTCTACAAATGGTTACAAAACTAGCATCTAAATAATAAATTCAGGATATTTTATGAATAACTGAAAATTTAGAAATCAAGTAGCAATTTCGCTTTTCTGTCATAATTTTATTCTCGCATTTTTAATCAACGATATATGCCTATTAATGAAGCTCAATTTATTAATAAAATTAATTGATGCATGTTTGTTCATTCGGTATGATCTTATTTACTATTTTGTGAATCGATAACCGGATACAAAAATGTGATTAATGTCATAAGAAATTAAATGGAATTTAATGAAATATTTCATGGTTTTTTAAGATTTATTTCCTTTTTTTCCCAGTGCTTTTATTTCATTCTTTTCTTTAAGTACTCTCATTATATTATAGTTTCAAAATTTTTTTTTTACGTGTTTCTATTTTAAATTTTATATATAAATTCCCATTTCGCAATTGCTTAGGGCATAGGTTTTTTTTATTATTTAAGAACTGAGATATCTTAAGAAGTATCACATTTATTTTTTAAAAAAATACTTAGTAAGAAAAAAGTTTTAAGTATTCTTATTCTTAATCGAATAATTGAAAACAAATCGAACTCCGAATACTACAAGACTAATAGAAACAGACTTCCTTTCTCAGTAACATGTAATAATGAGATACCAATTACATTATTGAAAATAGAATATTCCTTTCAAAACAAATATCTTCTACCATCATGTAGGATTTTAAATAATGTTAATATAACTATATTCGGTTAGAGGAAAAGCTATATTTTTTTTTACTCAAAATCATTTGAAATATGTTTCTTCCTAACAGTTAGACCAAATTAAATAGATTGCAATCATTCTGGCTTCATGTGTCAGCTTGGTGTGACGAGAATTGATGATGATAATAAAATTAAAAATATTAGCATTTTGAAATTAAGAAAAAATTTAGAGTATTTTATAAATCTGGTTTTAATAAAGGTAAAACAATTTATCTTTAAACTCCCCCAAAATTGCTTACAGTTATACTTCTTTCATAATAAATATTGCTCACTTGAGGTGGGTAAACATCGATAAAAGACTCCTCGCATTCTCCAGTTTCTGGCAACTTAGTTGCGAAGTTTTCTTTCCATAGTAAAGAACATAGAACGATTAATACCCTAATCAGCGCCATCAAAAAATCTAAATGTGTTCTTTATCCATAGACAAGATTTATTCTGAAATGTAGTGCAAGCTTTATAAATATATTAAATAAACACCGAGATGATGGATGATCCCTTATCAGGTATGAAATATTGAAATTTCAGCTGTCTTTCCTCACGAATGAGGCAAATAACAGAAGTTATATTTCCTTACTGTTGTTCAAAATTGTATCATTTCCTGTAAAAAAGTTCAAACATATTTATGTCAAAGTCATACTCTGCTATCTTTTTTGTAATTTTTAATCTAATAATATGTTATTTCCTTCAAAAGTCGTTCTCTTACCGATAGAAATGTCAAACTTATTTCCAAACCATGGATCGTTTACTAATAAATAAAATTTATACTTGGGCTACACTGTATGCAGTTATGATATAACTCATTCTACTTTTTAAAGTTTCAAATCTTAATGTTTGTTTCTAAAATTATTAAATTTAAAAAAATTAAAACATGAAATCAATTTACTTAGTTTTATTATAGAGAAATCCTAGTTAAGCTTGAGAAATATATAACAAAAATGAATTATCTTTAAGATATATACAGAAATAAAAACGAGTATGTATATAATTTTTGATGTACCTTGATTGAATGACAAAAATACATTTTAGAAAATAATTATTACTAAATTTTAAATATATTACTACTTTATTACACTGCTCCTCCCCCCTCCAGGAAACCTGCCACATATTTATCTCTAGCTAATTTTTCAAGGCTTAAAACTTGATGATTATAAAACTTACCCCCCCCCCTTTATTACAGGAGAAAAAAAAAGTTTCTTCAGTTGGTAAGACAATATCATACCTGTCAGGACACAATTGACGAAGGAATTGCAAAGGTAACGTATAACTTTGGAGACTATCTTTTATGCACGAAAATATATTGCATACATTTCGCTAAGAGCACATTATCATCAAGGAAAATTATATCGATACAATATTCTCTGAGGTCAGTTTTTCAGAATGACGTTCACTGATGAATCCCGATTTTCCTTCCCCCAAGATTCACCATCAAATATTCTAGACTAGCTAGCAGGGAGAAAAACAGATATCCATTATATCACTAGAATATCTATGAAACTATCACTATGGCAGAGGAGTAACGATGTCAGAGCTCGAAGCCAGGCCACCACTTCACGTTGTTGTAGGTGCACTCGTCACTAAAATTAATGGAGGTGCTGCTGCAAAGAATCTTGCTTTGTTTTAAAATTGTGTAAAAGGAAACAAACATATACAAACACAAAAATTTTTCAGAGACTGAATAAAATCAAACATTATTTACTTAATGCAGTTTAAGTTTAATCTATTCATTTAAAATAAAATTCATTCATCTTGTTTTAATTTGTATGAAAAGATCAATAATTTTCTCCTTGATTTCTGGATGACAAATGAGGAAATTTTTCTGTATTGAAAGTACTGCAAGCGTATATAATCTTTCCGAATTCACAGTGCTTCTTAGAAACGTTTTTATTGTTTTCAATGTTGAAAAGCAGCGTTCTACCACTCATGTATTCATGGGAACTGTCAAAAGGATTGTTATCAGTTTCCTAATTTCACTAAAAACATCATTTACATTTTTTTTTCAAGATAAATTTCAGCAGTGTAATATTCATGAATATCAGACCTACAATAAAATACTTTAAGTTCATCTTCAAACTTTTCTTTGTCAATCATAGGATATACTTTAGTGGCCAGTACAATCTCTTCAGTGAGATGTTCATTCCTAAAGCTAGAGAAGTATTTCCTATTCGACAATTGAAGTTGCTACTAAGCGTTGAATGAAAGAATACGAGTATTTTCCCATTATATCAATATATATACAGTCAGATATTTCCTTAAGTTCTGCCAGGAGTGTCTTTGAAGTATTCTCCCAGTATAATTATAGTTTCTCAACCCTAAGATAGCCTTTTTGAAATTTTTGATCTATATTCGTTAACTTTAAACACTCACGAATTTCTCGAGATAGCACTTAGTTGTAAATTATATCTACATAAGACATAAACTAATGAAAGAGCTCTAACCATAAATTGAAATGATCATCATTAAGATATTTTAAAATTCCTGTTGCCTCTGCAATCTTTTGATCTTCGTTTGAAATCGACTAAGTTTTTAGTAAGCAGTTTTTTAAAGGTTTCAAACATTCATGAACTTTGTTAATGGTCCGTATATTGAAGTTCCATCTTGTAGAGATGGAAGTAGAATGTTGACTTCCATATGCTTCTGGAGAATGGACACATCTTGAGGTGATCATAAAAAAAAATGTTGAAATAGCTAGAATGTTAGAGAAAAATATTCTTGCGTTGCCTCATTTTTCATTAAGTTAAATTGATGTGCATAAGAGTGAATGAAATGAACATTTCTGTGAGCTGCCCTTTTATATTTGCTTGAAATCCTGCATTTTTTTTTGTCTTTCATGACATTTGCGCCATCAAAAGTCTCAGCTATCATTTTTTTAGTCTATTTCCTTGAAGAATTATGTTTAATTACTCTAAAGTACGTTTTGATACGCCATCTTTAGTTTGATTTTCTGGAATAAAGAGTTCCCAAAAGCGCTCAAATATTTCTCCATTCAATACCTAACGTAGAATAAGGACCATTTGAGTGCGTTCCGAATCAACTGCTGTGTCATCATTCATGATAGCTACTAAGGAAGCTTTTCTAATTTCCAATTTTATCTCCTAATAGTATATTATAGCAGGTTGTCAGCGAGCATATATTCTGAATGGTCATAAAAACACCTTTGAAAACTGCTCTAGTTTCTAAGTGAATCTTCAAACCTGAATCTAATTTAGATGCAAATTTTACTAATTCTCTAAATGCCCCTGGATTTATTGAATCGCCTTTATTATGTCCACGTAAGGGAGTTTCATATTTTCCACAAGAGAAAATTCAGTCTATTAGTTTGGAGAAAGCATATTTCACGTTTCTTTTTAATCTTTATATTATGTTCATTGATTGAAAGTCTGTATGTTTCACTAAGTTTCTCCTTAACTCAAGGTTCATTAAAGTGTCAGTGAAACTGCATTGTCAACGTGCTTCTTTGACCTCTTATGCTTTTCAATTTTTCCTTTCATTTTGTTTAAATTTCAAAAGCCTTCTTTCATCCATGTTACATAATCTCAAGACAGCAAACACAGGGAGCAAAACAGTGCATTTTATACGTCACAGCCGCAAAACCTACTTTTCAATTGGCACCATTCAGAATTATAGTTACTAACATACTTTTTGTTGTTGCTTATGAGTGGCTGAGATATTAGAATATCAGGTGTTGAATGACCTCTTTTCTTAACAGCAACTTTCTAATGGAGAGAGAGAAAGCTTTGAAAACTTAAGATGTTGAATTCACTTTTTACAGAAATTTCTTGGTTATGCAAGACCATGGTTTAAACTTTCTGTTAGTTAAAGAAAACTGAAAAAATAAAAAAAAAAAAAATAGATTACCTGGAAACAGGATGATAATCTAATTCTACACTTTATCATATTCAAGGATATAGTTCGTGGATTTTAAGCAGAATACACGCGGAGTAAAATAAAAAAGTTACATTCCACTAGCACGTCAGGATCGATTTTATCAAGTAAATGTTGGAGGTGCTGCAGTTCCACAGTGCCTATACACGAGCCACCCCCGGGGCAGTCATATCACA
>BMAW01091579.1:83244-103419 GCA_019974015.1 Nephila pilipes | reverse complement strand
AATGTATCAAAATCAGACTTCCATGCAATGCACCTTTAACCTGGGACAACGCATCGTCTCCTTGGAAAATCAAGAGTCCCACAGACCTGAAAGGAAGGAGAGACTTTGAAGATATAGCATAGTCCTTTCAAAATACATGTCCAGAACGCAGACAGATGTGTTCCCAAAGAAAACATTCTCAAACCTGAACACCAAAATAGTCCTTGAGAACAAATTAGTATCAGTGTTCATTATACAAACATTTAATAAGATGACATCCATCAATAAAAGTCCGGTCCAACGGTTAAGAAAGCCAATTTTTAGAAAACTCAACTTTATCTCATCAGTATCTCTCCTTCAAAGCGAGACATTCATCAACTGCTCCTCTAACTTTTGAGAATTTTCTGGAGAACGATCTTCCTTGTCTTCCCAATTCTATTCCGGTGTGTACCAACTCTTACCTTGTCTAATCTTCCTGTTCCTGGATCATTTTCGTGATGATCCTGAAGAAACCGATGAGCTCGATCTAAAGAATGAGAGAAGGAAGCAACTGATGAATAATATCAAGCCTGTAACCTCTGCTTGAACGTGCGACATGCGTAACTGTCTCTGGTGAGAGGCTGGCACTTCCATGCTCTTTGCAGTGAGGCCTCTTTCCTCCTTGATTTCTGGTTACCTAGTCCCTCCAATAATATGGCACAATATATCCGCTACCGATAGCTCATTACTATCAAGATAGTCTGCCTGCACAAGATATCCTGCGTCCTCAGCAAACAAAAGCTATGCAACCTCCTATCAAATAGCTTCGATTGATTTTGGTGCTTTGGTGACTTCTACCGTCCTGTGTCCAGACCAGATTGAGATATTTGATCCAGGGTGGTAATGGATCCTAATTCGATTGACATCCTCATATACCACCCAACGCAAACACTTTTATCTCTTCTGGAAAACTCCAAACGGTCTCGCTTTGAAGTCTGTCAGCTTATTCTCGGTCCCGCAGGGACAAATGCGGCAACTACTGAAGCAACTTTACGCAAGTCAAACTCTCAAAATCAAACTAAGTAACTCTTTTAAGCTTCAATGTGTCAGAGGATCCTCACAACTTCACTTCTTCCGTCTTCAAATATTTTGTGAATTTTCGATTGTGCGAAATTAACTGATTCTATTCGAGCTATTATTTGATCCTCGATTTTTCTTCACCAAAACAATGTTTACGATGACACGAAAGTGTTTTTATCCAGGATTTTAAACATTACACAGATTGTGATTACTAAAACCAATGACAAACTAACTGTTGTCAGAATGCTTAAGAATTTGACATGCAGTCAGTTGAAAATAGATATAAGCCAAGAAATTATATGGTCCAATAAGAGGAGGCCATATATGAGATGAGCTGGTTGAGGTAAAGGGTTAACCTCTCATTCTAAAACAAACGATGTAACTAAAATAAACACTCAAACAAGCATTAACTCAATCTGAGATAAACAACACTTCTATCAAGACAGACATGATCTTCCATATCTTGAACTTTCAAACAATAAAAAGCTTAAATATAATTTTTGAAAGAGATCCTTTATTTCTGATAATGACGAGTCCAAACTGAGTTATATTGTAAACTCATGTCCGCTCTGGTCCTTCATGGATCTAAGGCTCGACTGTGCTTTCGTTTAGTCGTAGGTCGATTCCTGATGCCACTGAAGCACCCACCGTAGTCAGGTCCTTGATGTTGAAACCAGTGGCTCCAAGCCCCCATCGTGTGTGAAGACGGATAGTGGGTGGCGCCAGTTTAGGTGACCGTCCTACTGAGCCCAACAAGACTACTAGGCCTGTCGCCACAGCCCTCGTAACCCTCCAGCTGAGCGTTAATAAACCAACCAAAGGTTGTCCAGTGACACCTGTGTACGAGCGCCACTATAGACAAATTGACGAAGAGATCTTCAAACCAAATGGGCCTGATCTTATCGCACCTTAACGTAGCCAAGTTATGCTTTGGCGCAATGGTTTGCAGTTTTTCCTTCAACCCGATCATACATATAATAAAAACCAGGATATAAAAACAATTTCACAGTCATCAAAAGAAGTACAAAGCTCTTGTTTCTACAAATCATCTCGACGACTGATGACTTAGCAATTGTGAATCAGCTTCTTTGGATATAGCTGGTTTTCGACAGCGAACTCTCCCCGCCACTCTCACTCAGAAAGATAAGTCACTTGATCGCCAGGGTCTGACTTCATACTGGTGGACGTCCAAAATGTCCAGTGCTAAATGGCCCAAGAGCCGTTGGCATATACGGGAGCACTAACGGAGACTTGATATTATCCTTGATCAGAACAACCAGCTCAGAAGTCATATGCATCTTCTTTATTTGAATAGCCTCCGTAGACGTCGAGGTTTGGATAAATAGAACCCAGTAACTGTTGGTCTCCTAAGTATAAACCCAGCAAGCAACACCTTTTGATCCCAAAAATAAGGCTTACACTTTCTTGCTGTTGTAGCTTTTTTTATCTTGTGGGTCTTTTGGAGAACCTTGTGCATCCATTTTGGATTACTGGTTAAGTCTGTTGGTGTACGACTATAACCCAAGTCACATCTGTGCATCATGGATTCCAAAACTTTCCATCAGATTGTAGTTGTTTACATGAAAGCCAAAGCTGCAGTAACTCGGCGAGCTTGGGTCGTCATTTCACACTTGATCCCAGCGAGCACAATCGCTTCTTCAATTAACTGTTCAGTGGACTATAGAGTGAAGCGAAGACTCGTGAAATTTCCTGAAATATTATCCATAGTTCACCATGGTGAACCTCCTTCATTTCCTTACGGCTTTAGGTCCAACTTCAGACAAGATAGCTCAATAGGACGACAGATCTAGGTCCCGACTCCTTCTCATGCACTCAGTTCACCACTCCTTAAATCTTTCGACACCATTCACGAGCAACACTTCATCTAAAGCTTTCACTTCCATACAAGACTGACTCATCTCTTCGAAGAGTCTCTGAACATATCTTCACCTGTAAGAAACGAATAACACTTCTCGCAAATTAATGCTGGCGGGAGAATCAATAGAGACACATGTTTACGAGACTACAGTTCAACAAGAAATGGGTATGTTGGCAATCACATAGTGTATAGGAGGCTATGCAGCAGCCTACTGCGCACACCAGCTACTGCCGCATTCTTTATCTTCATAGTAAGCGATCGAAGGCTGAAAAAGACCTCGCATTCTAGAGAGTTAGCCATAAGGCTGTAATATTTGTAGTAGAAAATGTCATTCCCACTGAGGCATAGTGCCTATGTTAAGGGGGTATGCTTCATTAAATAAACCTGTTCTAGATATGTTTCTGTCTTGTGTGTTTCTGTTGTATTCAGCAACTGTCCCATTTATGAATTAGAACAGTTCAGCGAAGAACTTGAGAAACAGCTGGGCAAAATGCTCATCAATGCCCAGAGTTACATTCCTAATTGGAGTATTTCTATCAATTGTTATTTCAACAACACGATCGAGTGATGCCACATCCGCGCTGTTGTAGTAATTTGAACAAAAGAAGCTAGCACAAAAGCTATTCAGGACATGTTCACTGTACAGGTGACAGAATCCTCGAACTAAATAGGCTCCCTGAAAAAGAGAGGACCAACAATAAAAAGCTACCGTAAACACTATGAGCTAACAACCTTGAGAATGAAGAGACAAAGGTCAGAGTTTGGGACAGATTCTCCTACCCAGATTCTGCACCTTGAGTATTGATAGTGGACTTTGATGAGGAGTGGCCTTTGGTTTGCCAACAAAATTTTCCATGGCTATGTACTGTCCATTTTCTGATCTGAGCAACAAATTGCAGGACAAGTTTCTCGCTCATAGCAGGTAGAAACTCCACACCTGAACATGTACTTAACTGGATACCACTGCAGGATGTTTCTAAAATTCTGACGAACCATGCCAGATGGCACAGCCCAACACCCATCGCAGTGTACGTCTTAAAGCACTGTCACATGCTTCCAATGCCGTGTCTTCATCCTTCACTTCTGACATTGCAGGAATTGAATTCTCCTTGCCATCTTGCTGAACTGGTCTCTGAATTTACATAATCATTTTCTTCAACTGGAATGCAATCATTGATCAGAGCCGACAAACCCTTATTGTCTGGGATTTTCACCACCAATGAAAGATTATAAAAAGCTTCTGGGCTATGAGTCCGAACCTCCTTCAACGATAGAGTAATACTCTCTGGCTATTTTAAGAAGACTGAATAGCCTCTGCTGTCTTTTTACCACATGCACTGTGCGACTGATTGCGGCTGATAACATGCAACTGAACTAAGAAGCATACCACAAAGGTTTCAAAATCCCAAAATGTAAGTTAAAAGACTATAGTAATAGTCATCTTCCATTGTTATTTTCATGAGAGCATTATATACGGTATTCTATTCAGTTGCGTTCCCAAAATTTAATTTTGAGAGTCCCTATCGTCCTTACCATGAGAGAAGCAATTTTATAATTTAGAATTACTACTTGGTAACAAGTAAATAATACGCTGAATTAGTCTTATTTCTCCTAATTAAAATTGTTCAAGTATTGATATAATTTTATCAAGTAATAAAAATTACAAAAATTAAGATTATTTAAGAAAAATAATTAAGATATTCAAAAAATAAAATTGTATTCTGGGGGGTTGCTTTTTTCTATAGGGATGCATCTTCCCCCTCCTCTTTTCATCTATGAACACCGACCCAGAGGCACCCTTTTATAGACAGTAAATACTTTTCTCAGAAATAGGCATAATTAGAATCCTTCTATCTCTTGATTATGGATAAAATTTAAGCATGACGAGAAAAAAAAGTCTTAACATTACTATTTAAAATATCTATGCGATAGTTTAACAAATGAATTATCCTGTAATATTTAATTTAAAAAAAAAAATCTTGGGGGATGCATAAGTCCATTTTATACCCCTTTGGGTACGTCACTGATTCTATTATAATTTCTAGTGTTCGTTTTGGTACTTTTCAGTGTGTGCAAATTCTGTGTATGCAAATTTCGCCAACATCAGATTTTTCATGTTGGTCACAATTCAACAATTCAATATAAACGGTTTCGAAAATAAAATAAATCATTTTCGTAAAAAAGATGACAATTTCATTTAGAATTTTTTTCTTCATAAACTCAAGATCTAAAAATGTACTATATTTGTTGATTTATCGCTTACTCGCGGCTAACGAAAAAGTGCTCACGTTTTTTGTATGAACTAGTGGATCCATATCGAAGCCGCAGTTTTGAAGTTTTGAAAAAATTTCAAAAACCATCGGATTATATAAGGTAATATAAAGTAAGTATTAAATTTTAAATGCCTTTTATATAAATATGATTATATTAAATAATTAAAAAAAATAGTTTTGGAGTCCCTTTAATCGCATTTTGTACAGTTTTTTTCCTGGTTACCAGAATTCATGAATACAGCGAATATAATGAGCTTTAATCAGTGAGTTGGAAAAAATTTAAATTCAAGATACGGATATCTTATTTCATTTTGAGTTATTCTACAGACGTGACAAAAGAATAAAATTTTCTACAATTGACTGTTGACTGAATTTCATAAGGTGACTTGACATGTGTGTGAATGTGAATCACGTGAAAGTTTTTTGTTTTACTTCGTCTGGGTCGAATATAAACATAAGAAAGTTTACAACTAAAAGACGAAATATTTTCGAGAGATTTGATAACATATTTACATTGAATGGGTCTATCATTCATTGATAATCGAAAATAATATTGTACCTTACATTCTAAAGAGGATTATTATATTTGAAAATTTTAAAATTTAAAAAAAAGTTGCATGTATATATATATATATATATATAATGGTATTATAATATTTATTATTTTGGAACTTTTTGATGCTTAATAAGTATTTGATCTTTTATTCTTTAATTTTGATCACTTTTTTATATGCTTTTGTTCTATTATTTAATTTACTTTTTTATTTTTTTTAAATTTACAAGTATTTTCATTAATGTGATATTTTGCATAATGTTTTATATGAAGAACAGCTTTAGCATAGCCCACCTGCCAAATTTGACACCAATTTTTGGGTTCCAAGTATCGTGTTTTAAAAAAGGGTTACCATCAAAATTTCCAACGAAATTCCATGTTCAAAAAATAAAAATACATGTTTCAAATTTATAGATATTATTAGGGTACTAGGACAGGAAGGTGAAACTATGATTCCGAGTTTAAGATTCTATCTTTTTGTGCCATTTATGTTTTAAAGATTATTTGTATAACTTGGGAAATTTTTTTTGTGCACCTAATAATGATATTTCAATAATTTCATTGAACTATAAAATAATTTTTTTAGTTCAAAAGTTCTTCTTTCCCTTTAAGTTGAATATGGACATGATTTTTCAGATGTATTTGCATTTAAATTTAAGTGCTATTTTTAAATATATAACATATATACAAAATATTTTACTCATCATATAGAAAACAATTAACAAGATATAGTGAACCCGATCTTTTAATGATAGTATTGTATATTTTCTTTGAGACACTTGTAGAACTTCATTATTTTAAAAATTTAATTTATTTTCTTTTTTTCATATAAAAAACTATTTCTTTAAGCTTTGGTATTGCTTAGAATGCCATCCAATGGGCTGTGGTATGGGTAGATAAAAAATTATCTTTTATCGCAAACTTGGCGGTATTTTTTGGCAAAAAATTTAGGTGGGCCATACTAAAGCTGAGCTGATTATAGTACTATTTTTCTAAATTTGGAATGCATAAGTTCTAAATTAATATTGTACTTTTCGAAGGAAATTTGTGAGTTTAAGTTTTGTGATTGGCGATTAATTTATTATTTTTAATTAGATTATGTTCGGTATTACGTTTTTATGGTATATGTAAGATCTTCAATATTTTACCATATATGCTTTGTATTGTTTTTGGTTTATTTGGCTTATGAATTTGTTGTTGATAGATAATTTATATTAAGATAGTATGTCATATTTGATGATGATAATTTTATTTTACTTTTGAATTCAAAAAAATGTTTAATATATAATAGTTTGTGTGTGAGTTAGACATTTGATTTCTTGTCTCTTTGACGATTAGAACTTCATTTAAATTATTTGTGTTGGTGAATTTTCCTAAAAACTATATGATTTGAATTTTATTTTAAGATATATGATAGTTTATATGGTTAGTTGTCGGTTTAATTAAGTAAGTATTGTATTTACAATTTGTTCTGTAATTTTTTCGTTATAATTAAATTTATATATTGATGGTTGATGGAGTTCATAAAAAAAATCATTCATATATAAGTAGTGAAGAAACAAATACTACAATAATGAAATGAGGAACAAATTTAGTTAGAAACGATATATATAGGGAAATAATATTTTGTAATGATGAATTAACAGAAAAGAAATTTATATGATGTTATTGAAAAGTGGAATTACTTACATGTATGATTTAAATCATAAGTCTGCTAAAGTTGTATTAATCAATGCGGAAGTGACTGATTATCAAGCTTATGAGAATTATAAAATGGGGACAGTTTAAGATAGTAAATATAAATGTAAGAATGATTAAATAATACATGTCTACATATTAACTTATGTGTTAATAAGGATTATAATAACTATACAAGGTTTAGAATAAAATTATTTTAAACCTGTCAAATTAAATTACGATATTTGTAATAACAAGAGGTGCTAAACATGTAAAATGATTAATAATGTATAGCTTAATATTAATTGCATATTTATTATTTTTTGTATACCTTATAACTGTGTTTACTTACTTAAATGTTAAATATGTGATTGCAAAAATATTGGTGAAACTTGTAATGAAATTAATGTGTATATTAATCAACATTGGCATGATACGAATAATTTTAGGGAAAATAAAAAATAATAAAATTAAAAAAAAAAAAAAAAAAAAAAAACCTGCAATAAAATTAAAATTAGTCACTTTTATACTCATAGACTTGAAAATGTTGAGTTAACTTTTATTAAGATTAACTTAACAATGAAAGAAAGTTATGGTGTGAAAATTATTATAATACGGCTTACAATACTGTATAAACATATGGTTTTAATAGTTTTTTTAATAAAAATATAATTCAAACTTTTAAACAAAATGATAACAAAGAATATTTTTTATGAGAATTGTAGTTACTATATGCCCAACGTTCCCAAAAAATTTAATAACGAAAGAAAAAATAGGGGAAGAAATAATAAAAGAAAATGTATGGATACGGGTGTTATTAAGGAGAACATTTTTTTTTTTTTATCATATATACTAAATTTGGAAATGATTTCAGTATTAAAAGTACTAAATACTTTTTTTTTGGTATGGAGGAAGGAAAAATTAAAATTCAAAGGAATTTTGTTACTAAAGTAAATAAAATAAGTAGTACTTGTCTACATATTATTGATAATATATGTAATTACTTAGTCCATAAATATTAAATTGATGCTTGTAATAATTATAAAGAATAATGGTGTATTAGATTCACGAAAAAACTCTTTGACAATATAAACTTTAACAACATTCTTAATAAATATAGAAACTTAATTCCAATTGTTAATAATAATATAAAAATGTGTTTAATTTAATTAAAAATGTATGACTTTTGCATATATTTTAATGCATAACTGTAAAAATATATGTCAGTTTTAATAGTGATGCATTAATATATTTGCATAACTGTAATAATCGTAAAGATTTGCAGAATAATTATGATTGTAATTGAAAGAACGATGAGGAATATATAAATGAAGATTACCAACATGTGGTTACAGTTTTAATCTAAATATTGTTAAAGATAAAAATCTTAGAGGAATTATGAATAAAGATATTGGTTTCAGAATTGTTATTTCTATTAATAATAGTATATTAAAGAAAAATTAATTAACGCATTAATAATTTTTAGAATTGGCTGTTTAATATAATTTACCAATTGAAATTTTTAATGAATTTAAAGTTTATATTAATGAAAAGATTAAATATCCGAATTTTTAGATGCAAGAGAGCACTAATATTAGAGATCTAAGATGTTCTGTAAAAAAGTGATAGAATGAATTAGTTATATAATAATACTTTTATCAATGTCACTAATTGCGATATAGAAAATTACCAATAGAATTAAAACTTTATGTAAGGGGGGGAAAAGGTAATACAATGAATATTTCAAAAGTTCCTCCCTTATTTATAGCTTCTAAATTTCATAAAGTACTAATTAAGTTAAGAATTGTAACAAATGGTTTCAATACGTACTTTACTAAAACTGGTAAATATAACAAATAAACTGGTAATATAACAAATGATTTCATAAAATACTGTAATCGGTTTTGTTTAGATTTTTATAATGAAAAATAGTTTTGAAATTATTAATTATATACAAGATAAAGAAATTTGCTCTTTTGTAGTTATAAGTTTGAAGATTTATTTAATCCTATAGATTTAAAAGATTTAATTATTGGTACCTTGATTAATTTTGAAGAAATTAAAATTACTAATTCAAAATTGAATAAAATTTTTTAATTTCTTATTAATCTGATTTAAAAAAAATAGATTAGTTATAATGAAAATCTATAGGCAAGTGAAAGATGTACCTCAATGAAGTCCTGCTAGAAATGGTCATGCTAATATTTATTTACTTTTCTGTGAAAGCAAATTTATGCACAATAATAATTTTAAGCTATCTAGATGTGTGGATGATTTTGTAGTTGTTCAAATTAATATCAATCCGGATTTTATACTACAGTTATCTTTTCATCCATCCTATTTAAATTTGTTTGAAACTTTTGCAAATTTCAATGAACCAGAATTTAAAAATAGTTAATAATAGGAATAGGATTATTAGTAATATGCTTGATAAGAGAGATAATTAGTTTCCCCCTGTTCATAAAATTCCTTTCTTTCGAATCAATTTAATATTTTATTGAATATGATATATATATATATATTTGTAAATAAAAAATGTCTAATATATTTCTACGTATATTCAAGTCAAAGTACTATGATAAGGAAATTTATTAAGAAAAAGAAATAGTGGCCCTTGCCAAAAATATTACAAATAATCCTATTTTCTACAATTTTTATCAATAAAATAATCCGTTTCATAGGAATTTGTATTAGATGCAAAATCAAATTTAAATAAAAAGGATAAAATGATAAATCCAGTTTAAATTATGGGTTGAATTTATTTTGAAAAATTACATGGTTATATCAATATAAAAGGAATTTATTATTGTCTATAAAACTTTGTTAATAGAAATGTAAGAAAATATTGGAAAGACTATTACTAACTGATCCACTCTGTGGTACACCTTTAATTTGTTTATATTTTAACCTTATAAAATTATCAGTTTCCTTTAAAACAAGATTAATAAGAAATTCAAATTTTTGAAACGATTTAGAATTATTAATTTTTAATTTATGTAATCGACCATGACAATAAAATTAAATCTTCTACATCTATTATATACATGCATATGTGTGTATATAAAACACACACACACATAAATGTATGTGTGTGTTTAACACTTTTTCATATTATAGCACTGCAGAAAAATACTCTCAACATTTTTATATACAATGTATAAGCTTTTATATTTCACATACTAATAAAGAATATAAAGACAGTCGTGTTATTATTATTTTAATTAATAGAAAAATAATTCGGGACACTTGAATCACTTTTTCGAAACTGAGCATTATTTTTGTCTTGCCAAATGACAAGATATCTGGAATAATTTAACGTTTCTTCTAGAGTTTCAATATCAACTTTAGTGTATTTCTGTTTGATTTAATTTTGTTATAAGTTCGTAACACGTTATTAGAGATTTCTTTAAAAAGAATTTAAATATTCTTTAGAAAAAATTTTTTTTTTAAAAAAATAAACATTTTCTTTAAAAAAAAAATTATGAAATCAAGTCAATATAATAAGTTCAATAAAGTGTACTTTCATGTGTTACTGGTTCTTCTTTTGTTGTTATGTAATTTTTGTACATTTGCATGCTTTGTTAAATGAAAAAAAAAATTAAAGTTCAATTTTTTTGGTTACAAACAAAATTATCAAATAAATATTATAACTGTTTTTGAATTTTCCATTTTCCATGATGTTCTAAAACATTTTCCAGAACTGACAAATACTTCAATTCACGGTAAATCAATCAAACACGATACTGTTCATTTCATTGAAATCAAAGGACAACTTATTTATGCATAAGCTAAAAGACTTCGACATGAAGTATTGAAGGGGCAAGAAAGAAACCGAACACATGATAGAACATAGAATTTGTCTATCCACTGAAAGTAATTGGTCATCTCCTTTACATACTGTAAACAAACAGCCTATAAAATTACTTCCAGTTAGGGATTTAAGACATTTAACCCTGCTTCAATTTTTGATTTATATTTTATGCTCCATATTCAAAATTTTGGACAATAGCTCCATGGAAAAACAATCGTTTCAAAATTAGATATCACTCGTGCATTTCATCAAATACCAATTCATGAAAAAGATATACTTAAGACTGCGGTAATTTTACCCATTTAACTTATTTAAATTTCCATATGCAGATTTTAGAATTAAAAATATTGCTCAATCATTTCAAAGATTTATGCATGAGGTTTTAAGAGGTCTAAATTTTTTGTATTACACGTACCTCTAAACGATATTCTAATTTTTCTCTGATAACGAGATAACTCATAAGTAACACGTTACAAAAAAAGATGTCTTAAAGTGATTATAATCTTAAACTTAATATTTACAAACGCATCTGTGGTGCTTCCGAAATTTTTAGGGCATTTTATTATTAAAGATAGCATGAAACCGTTTCTAATAAAGTAGAAGCAATATTAAAAAAAAAATAAGAAAAGCAGAAACTGTTAAAAAAAATTGAGGTAGTTCTTATTAATGTTAAACTTCTGTCTCACATTCTTACCAAGTGCAGTTAACACTCAAAACCTTATCGAATTTTTGAAAGGCTCAAAAAGAAATGGCAAAAGAAATATCCCTTGATCTGCAAACGAATGCAGCTTTCGAAAAATCAAGACAAGCATTACCAAATGTTGCAATATTAGCTCACCCAATACCAAATAAGTAGGCCTTTAAGTGAATGTATTGGGTTATGCAATGTGTGAAGCCCTGAACCAAAAGATCGCAATGGAATTCGAATCTTTAGCCTTCTTTTTGTAAAAACTTACTGCTACTGAAATAGAATATTGTGTTTGTGACAAGGAATTAAAAATAAGTTTATTCAACCATTAAAGATTCAGATTTATGATAGAAGAATACTTTTTTTTCTTTTTTTTTGCATTTACTGACCACAAACTTTTGCTTTTAAGTAAAAGTCTGAAAGATGCTCACCTCAGGTAAAATAGACCATTTCAATTTATTTCTCAGTTCACAACAAATATCCAATACATTAAAGGAACTGAGATTATAGTCGCTCACTGACACTTATTCGTGCATTGACGAAATCTAACTTTTAGATCCAGTTGATCTAAATCGCATCTGCACAAACAAATGACAGCGAAGCAACGAATTTACTAAATTTTGTAAATTCTTTAAATTTGATAAAAGTTAAAATCCCAAATTCTGAGGAAGAGTTCTATTGTGATTTAGCTAAGGGCATATCCCTACATACCTGAAAAATACTAGAAAATTTGTTTTGATAATTTCCTCATTTTAGTTCACCTTGTAATTATAACTACTTCAAAATTAGTTCGCTATATGTGGCCTAGTATAAACAAAATTATATATCCTGGGCTAAGCAATGTACCTCTTACCAACGTTCTAAGATGCACAGACATAATTAGGCCCCACTCCTAAAATTTAGAGAGATGTCCTTCTGATTATCTCCGCTGCGATATTATTGGGCCACCTTCAAAAGAGTTTAATCATGGTTTAACCGCTATTGATCGTTTCAGAAAATGGATAGAAATTACACATCTATCCGACATTCAAATAACAACAGTAGCTGCACATTTCATGCTAACCGGATCACTAGTTTTGGTGTTCCATCTACAATTTCGAGAAATCATGGGCACTAATTTGAATCATACCTCTTTTAGACTCTTGTCAGACTACTCGGGGTGAAACGAATACGCACAACTGTGTACTACCCTCAAAGCAGTGAATTGGAGTTTCACCGATCTTTGAAGGCAGCAAATTCGTATCACGCAACCTAAAATTCTTCCCACTATTCTCATCGGTTTTCGAGCATTTCGTTGTGAAAATATAGGCTACACTTTGGCAGAACAAGTGTACAGCAAAACCTTCTGATTACCAGAATTTTTCGACTTCACTCATGCATACAGCAATCCAGTCCAACTCGTTGAACAACTTAGTCATCACATGCAGCAAATTAAACCAAAGCTAACTGTTTCGCATCCAAAACAAGCTGTATTTGTGCTCAAAGATGTGCACAAATGTATTTATTAGATTAGACTCAATTCGTCGCCCTCCACAAGCACCCTATAATGGAACATTCTTGGTGTTAAAACGTAGTGATAAATTTTTTAAAGTCAACGTAATAGAAAACCTTTTACTATCTCCATCGATAGAGTGAAACCGGCATTTATGCCCAATATGAACTCGGACATTACTTCAAATACAACAAAATTATTATCACTTGATACACTAGCACAGACAAACAAACGTCAAACTCGTTCCCACCGTCATGCTCACTTCCCTGATTATTTCGTATAATCAAGATGCTGCTGAAAGGGTAGTATGCGGCATCTATATTTATAAGTTCGTTAGTGGTCCCCCTAACTCCCGAACAAGATCCTCATTAAAGATAGGTTGACTCGCGTGAAAGAGCAAGCAACATTTCTGTTTAAATGAACTTGAAATTTTAGAGTCCTATCTCCCGGAAACCAAAAGCACCCCCGCAACAAAAGCTACAGTTTGCAGGTTCTATTTCCCGGTTGGTGTGCTCATAGATATATAGCTGAGATTGTTAATTCAGCTATCCAACCGAAAGAAAGGA
Organism: Nephila pilipes; assembly: GCA_019974015.1. Lineage (NCBI taxonomy): Eukaryota > Metazoa > Arthropoda > Arachnida > Araneae > Nephilidae > Nephila > Nephila pilipes. The sequence continues at coordinate 89,442 of BMAW01091579.1, read as the reverse complement.
TTATGTTCTGCGATTTTGGAAGAAGAGAGACCAATATCATTCCACATAAAATTTCCGATGAGAAAGGACATCAGAAATCTCCGAATGAATGTCGTATCTTAGAACATTGTACTACTTTTTCTAGCATGCGACTAGCACCTAAAAATGTATATGTACATACAATAAGCACTTTATCCGATTGTAAATATCAACTATAATATTTTGAATTAATTACTATTAATTAGAGAGAATAATATTCTCTAGGTATCATATTATTTAACACAACCTATGCGAACCAGCATCCGAAATTACAAAAAACACGAGGAATTTTTAATTTTGATTTTTCCATCAAAATATCATTCCAAAACTTTAATTATTGTTTCTGTTATTGTTATTATTGCATTGTTATTGTTATTATATATTATCAATTAAAAGTTGTTATAATTTTATAAAGGGCCATGCATTCACGTCTTATCAATAATCTGTATAAAAATATTTTATTTCGTTAATTTCTTATATAGTTTATTTTTTTACTTTTTAATAATTTTATTCAAAAATTTTATAAATATATATTGAAATTCAACCCTCTTATTAATTTTATATCTTTATAGAAAGAGTCTCAACACTTTTGGTAGGCAATGTATAAGTTTATATACATATTTGAGCAATACAATAAATAACCTTAGTAAAAATAACCCATTTTAAACAATTTTTCTTTAAATAAAATGGTCATATTATTATTACTACTATTATTATTTCAATTAATTGCAAAAAGAGTTCGAGATGTTTGAAACACTTTCTTTCAAAACTCAATTTTTTTTTTGTAATTATTTCAGTTAAATAAAATTAATGTTTACAGAAAGCTCTAGTACTAGCTACAAAAGATAATTTCTTATTTTCTAAATCCTCTGAAACAGAAGTGTTGCGTCGATTTATATAAAAAAAAAATGAGAAACATTGCTACTTAACTGTACCCTAGAAAAAGATGAAAATATATAAAATACGGGTTTCAAAATGTAATATTGTAGAAGAGCACATTATTTGAGCTCTTGTATCAGTTGTGATGAATTTTTGTAATAATTTATGATATTTTTGAAATTGTTCCAAGGCTTTTACTTTCGTTCACTTTTGTTTCACATTGTAAAGAACTCTATATTAAGTATTTCATATTTTCATATCAACGAAAAATACCTTTTTTACTACTTCTGCTATTAACTCCATCATGAAAAAACAGAATTGGGTGAAAAATGAAATCAAACCCCCTATATTTGCTTAAAATGATTTAAATAATCAATATCAATAAAATGAAGAGCTTATATGTGCGTCCACTGCATAAAGCAAAAATTACAAACCCCAGAAACATAAAATTTGGTTCAAATAATCAGTATGTACTAACAGTATTCGTTTCGGGGGTATTTTTTCGAAATTAGTTTTATGATTTCTTAAAATTTAATTTCAAAGTGGATTTTATTTTCAATGCGCAATTATTCTAGCTCATAGTGTGTAGTGTGATGAAATTATTTGACTTTCATACGCATAGCTCTGACGTCATAGTATAAGGTGGCCATAATTAAACTGACGGTCCTTAGAGTGTTCTGTAACGCTGTGAGAATTGCGCCAAATATAATATGAATGTTAAATAAAACGGTAGACGAAGGATTCCTAGAAAAATAGATTAATTCCTAAATCACCGATAGAGGAATATGAATTACTCACTGAATAATTGAAAAAAAAAAAAAAAAAAAGGCAAAATCAATACTGAAATAAAATTACCTTTAAAAATTAAAAAGAAATTACCTGAATTAAAAAGCACATTCAAATCAGGTTCAATGTGGCTACCGTTTTTGAGGACCACTTACTACATTTAGTGCACAGCATTTACAATAGAAAGTACCGAGTCAGTAAGAATCTCCCGCACAGTCCACGATATGTTATCCTTCAACATAACCAGGTCCTGGACAACTCCTTGACAGACCTTGAACTTTAAGTAACCCCATAGCCAAAAGTTGCACGGGGTAAGATCAGAGGATCGAGGTGCCCCTGCAGTTGGAAAGCAGCGGCTAGGGCTTATTTCTGTTGGGAATTTCTGTCACAGAAGCTGCTATACCCATATAGCAATATGCGGAGGGACTCCCTCATGCATAATAATTATTTTTATTAGGTACTGTCAATGTTTAAGTGCGGGAATCACAAAATTGTTTAATATTTGACGATATTTCTCTTCTGTAACAGAACAGCATGTCCTATCGGGGTAATGTTCTTATAGAAACTTTGACCTATAATCATTTATGCTGTGAAACCACTCCAAACAATTATCTTTTGTCAATATAAGGGAATTTCTTTTACTGCTTTTGGCGATTTGTATTCCCAAATTTAGTAGTTCTGGGAATTTACACTTCCATTCAGGTGTAAGCGCGCGCGAGAGAGAGCCTCGTCTCTCCATAAGATTTTCCAAGGCCAAACATTATCCACCTGGCAAGAAGGTGAGAGTAAAAGTCATTCACTTATCATGGTTATCAATTATACATGGTTCACTTATCAATTATACATGGCTGATCTCATACGGATGGAAAAGTGAATAATCTTTTTTTAAAAGTGAATAATAAGATTTTCTATTCTGTACAGTATGGCATATCTAGATTCCGAGTTGACCCACGAGTGCACTCACACACAACATAACCATTGCTTTTAAACCGTTAAATCACAAAGGACATTTATCTTTACGCATTTGTATGTGTGAATGCTTTGTAAAAGAACGAAGAACCGGTGAAGCGTTGCATTGATTGAAATAAAGGAATTTCATAAGTAACGCACGCCCGACTAAAGAAGCAGACATATTGCATGTAACTCTCAATTTGTTTCGATAAGTAACACATTGCCTTTCAAAACCCAAGAGGCTGGCACTGTGCCAAAGGATGTAACTTGAAATTTGAATAAGCAACTTCTGCTGCTGCAGTTTTTTTTGGGGCTCAAACAAGTGAAATTGCAGATAGAGACTTTATCAGTGTGGCAAGATTTTGGCGAAGGGGCTCTTTATGTGAAATTTCGTACATGTCGAAAATAGGAAACGTACATATTTAGCGAAAGAAATAAATGAGTTTGGAATAAATTCAATTTCTGAATTTGGAATGTAGTTTAGCTCCAAGACTTAGCGGGATTTTGAAAAGTACTAAAATTGCGACTTCTTACGGAGTAGCACACACTCAAGACAATCTTCGTTTACTGGAGGACCTCGCTACATGCTTGAACGAACTGAAGAGACTATGACATACGTAAGATATTTGGACGTCTCGACTTGCACGACTTTTTTTTAAGATTGCAGTCACTTGCAATCCTAAATGGTCAGAAATCAAAAGGTCTTGAGGCAAGGACAAAAATCTTATGATAAACACGATGCCATTGCGAGGGTATTTCCTTTGAAAGCTAAGCACATAAGGAATATTCTGACGAAAAGTTAAGTTGCATCTTTGACAATACTAGGTGTAACATGTACACTGTGGAATGAATTTTATCCATATTATATATATATGGGGTGACTTTTTACTAAATTTTTTTTTATTTTTCTCATATATATATGAATGCCGAGGATAACCATTATTAGAGACAATCAATTTCTTAAAATTTTAAATTTAGATTATTATTAAAGTTTTAAAAATTGAAAATTTTCTTGATATCTTACGTATAGGTTCCAAAATATTATATTATCGTCTGTCCAGCGAAGCGGACGGGTATCAGCTAGTTATTTTTATAATTTGTAAAAGAATAGCGAATATTTTTGTTATTATTTTTGAATTAAATTCTTTTCCGAATGAATCTTTTAATAATAATATCCGACAAGCAATTCAATATCGTACTATCAACAATATTTACCACAAAGTACTCAATATTTTTACAATAGCATCTCTTTCATATTGATTTTATTCAAAACATCTTAACCTTATTTCTCAAATCCTAAAGTCTCGAAATATTTGTTTCAATTTTCATACAGCACGTTTTATATTCTATTTAACTTTCTTTAAGAATGTCGAGTTCCGGATAGAGGCTTAAGAATCAACGCTCTAATCTTAGGCCCGGGACTCAATTAGCACCCCTGATTTTTCGCTCGCTGAATACTTTTTTTTCTTTCGTTTACAATGGTGAACTGAAAAGTTTCCGACCTAACAAAGATACAGAACATTTTTTGCTTAAACTTATTTTGATCTTTCTAATATAATCTCTTTGCAAATCTACACACTTCTCCCACGGATACACCCACCTTTTTAACCCGTCCAAATAGTAATCGGCATCTTTCTCTACAAAATATTTGTTTACGAAGGTGATAGACTCCTCATTTGACGAAAACTTCTGTCCTCCGAGAGCAATTTTTAGATTAGGAAACAAAAAAAAAAAGTCGATTGGGATCTGGTGAGTAACGAGGGTAGTCAAGCAGTTCAAACTGTAATTCGTGGATGGACACTGCTGAAGTGAGAAATTTTTTTCCCTGTAAATGTGGCCGTTGTTCCGCTATTACTGCCTTCAGCTTGTCAAGTAATGATGTGTAGTATGCTCCTGTAATGATTTTTCCTCTTCGAAGGTAACCGATTAAGATAACTCCATGACTATCCCAAAAAACAGTCGCCATCACTTTCCTAGTCTGAAAAACAGTTTTTTCTTATTTTGGAGCAGATTCCCCCTTTGCAGTCCACTTTTTTGACTGCGTTTTTTTTTGTGGCATATAATGGTGTATCTAAGTTTCTTCTACAGTAATTAATTGGCGCCCAAATGATTTATTGCACCTAAACTGCGTTAACAGAGCGTTGTAAATGTTCATTCGAACACGTTTTTGGTTTAACGTGAGCAAATACAGCACCCAACGCACGAACTGCCTTCTCATGCCTAGGATCGTTTCTTGAATTTTTTTTTTTTTTCATTTTCACAAATACACTCGCATCGACTCGTTCAAACGATTGTCAAACAACTGGGCTTCCAAAATGACTGTAATTTTGGTGAAAAGATGCGTAAGCACATTTTTGTCAAAAGATGCGTTACCACATTCTCAAGTTTTTATTGACGAGTGCTACAATCTTCCCATGAAGGTCGGAAACATTTCAGATCTCCGTCATGTTTCGAATTATTTTAAAAAGCTTTTCTTTTTCAATTTATTTTCTTAAAATTAATTATTTTTAATTTTTAATAATTTTTTTTTTTCGTGTTTCATAAAATCTTATTTCTGTGAATAGAAATATTTATGTTATTAAAATAATATATTTGGTTTTGCAATGTTATCTCCTAAACCTTGGATGCTTATTCGCAGTTGACTTAAAATTATTTAAACAATTATGAAACGGTTGTCTCTCATTTTAAAAAAAATTATATTTCATTTTCGATGCAATTGAACTTTTTACTGCTAATCAATATTTTCAACAAAACCCTCAGAGTTTTAACAACAGCATCTCTAATATTGACAGTCCGTTTAATCCAAACATTTTACATTATTTCTAAAATCCTAAAATCTCGAAATATTATTTTAAGTACTTATAGAACATAGTTGAGGGGCTTTTTTAAGTCTATTTGACTTCAATATGTCATGCCATATTGTGTTACTAGCTGGTATACTCGTTTCTCGCACGAGTAAATTGAAAAATCCAACTCGAAGCATAAGAGTTCTTTGATTAGGAACAATTTTTGAATAATATTTTGAGTAATTTTAAGCGAACCTCAAATCAGACTCGAAGCAAAGAATGAGTTCATAATTGAAATAACAAAATAAATGGTATAAATTTAAGTCGATTGAGGACAAGTTTTCATTGAATTAATTTAAAAAAAATTTTGAAGTTCTCATAAATTAAAACAAATAATTAAAATTTAAACCTCAATTCACTCCTCATCTTTAAAGTCAATCTTAAAGATAAGGTTTTTATGAACAGAATCAAATACAAAACTGTTACAGAGAGAGAGAGACTTAAAACATGAAAATTAATAATTATAAAAAGGATTCATGAAAAAAAACTGAAATAGAAAATGAACACAATGTCAAGAAAAAGCACAATAGAATATAAGCAATAACATTTAATACTAAGAAACTTAAAATCATTACTAATAAACTGGAAAATAAATTATTTTAAGAAATTAATAGTTATTATTTAGTTCTGCAAGAAGTAAATACTCATAACAATGAACTGTAAGAAATGTTAATTAAAAATTAACATTCTTATATATATATATATATATATATATATA
>BMAW01091579.1:0-78244 GCA_019974015.1 Nephila pilipes | reverse complement strand
TTTTTTTTTTTTTTGTTATTGCATGAAAATGATAAATTATTTTTGATTTTTTTTTTTCCTATTAAAAATACTAAATTATCTTTGTTTTTTAAACGAAAGAATTTTAACAGAATAAATTGCAAGATTCTGGAATCAAAGGAACAAAATGAAAAAAAAGAAAGGAATTTTCATCTTTTAAGGAATTCACTAACATTTCTTTACATTGCTTCATTTTAGTACAACTTTTTAAGTAATGCTGATCGATAACAAAATATTTTTAAATGTATTATCTCAAAAAAATTTTCATCTAGATTTACAACTAAAATTAAAAATAATTTAAAATTAAGATAATTGTCATACTTAAGTCAATTCCTAATTTTTCAATTATATTTTTTAAATCTTTAAAATAATCGTGAGACAGATTTGTTTCTTGAAAATTTATGATATATATTGAGGTACTATCCATTAAAACTGGATGATTTTTTTTTTTTTATTTTATGACCGACCGATTTTTGAAATATTTAATTTATGAAAAGAATCCAGTGAAGTGCTGATAGTTTCTTTTTTCTTTACTTTACATTTAATTAGTTAACGTAAGTTTAATGCATTAATTTCCAAGCTGTTCTATAATTTCCGATTAGTATTTATAGTTTGAAACCTCACTCGGGCAAAGGGATGTGGGAAAAAAATATTCTTCTCATATGAAATCATAATTTAATAATACCTATAAATCATGTAAATAGGTCAGTACAAATATAAATATTTCGTGTTCACCATAGAAATTCTCAAAAATAACTGAGAAAAGTCAGACAGCTCTTTTTCAAAACCAAAAATTGATATCAATTTTAACACATTCTCTCATATCTTTGAAAATAACGATAATTTTATTCGAAAGAGACATTGTTTTAAAAATAGAATTTTCTAAGAAAAGACGTGCTGCTTACATATGTAAAGCTCAAAATAGGCTTTGCATTCGTATTCAATTTTTCTATCGCCTCTAAAAAGAAATAAGACTTATTCTCAGAAAATAGAAATATTACCATTACCAATTTTCCCGTGGATAGATTGATATGGGCCATTATGATTAGTTTTTTATTTATTATTTTTTATATCACCCTTCGTTTAATTAACCGATATATTTTACCGTGACGTCAAAAGAGTCAGACGGATTGATATAGGGAAGGAAGACGTTCTGTCACTGCTCTTTTGTGACCCCTAAGGTTCCCGAAAATCGGTCACAAGTTCGCTTGCGGCCTTTGCCACTTCCTGGGTATATAAACTAGATCTGGATCCGGGAGGAGATTGATTCAAAACCCTCTTGGAACATCATGGGAGTGTATCGGAGCTGTTATTTTGTGTGCTGGGTAGCAATTTTCTTCACTTGCCTCACCTGCAATGTCCACTCACAGACCTTACTACTCGGGGCTTGCCCCAGCCCTCCGATGCAGTCGGAATTCTCCGCTCAAGACGTAAGTTTAGAAGAATTTATAATTTTCAGTCACTCATATTTCACTTTAATTTGTGAGCCTTTTCATAAACCTTGGCTGGTTCTAGTAAAATTTATTTTATTGAGAAATAGTTATACATATATACTTTATTTTTACTACTTGCATGTGTATTTTTCCGCATTTCTTTGTTTAAGGTTTCACTGTAGAAAATTTTAATCATTTCGATTAGTTTTCTCTATCGTAATAAGGAATTCTAATTTAAATTAGTCACGCTGTCTTCTCGATATTTTACATAATCTTTATAATATTATAACAAACACTTTACGTACATTTGCAAGTTTTATTAATTTAGATGGCAGTTGAAAGTAGGAATAAAAAAAAAAAATTTAATGTGAAATTGGTATTACATGTACGATCTCTGCATATTAGATTCCATGTTCAATTCAAGGTCGAGTACACTATTTAATTAGGGGTCAAGAGACGCTTCCATTTTAACAACCTTAGAATGTTCTGAAAAGCAAAGATTTTTTTCAAATGTCTTTACTATTCTTAAAAATAGAAGAAAAAAAAAGTTAATTCTTTGAAATCTGTGGAATGGAAGGAAGTGTGTGTTTGTTTACTGTAATTAATACATATGTTAGTAAAATAACCTTAAACAGCGTTTAATTGTGTGTAATATTTTTGTATGAAATATATATTTGACTCGTAATTTATTATCTGTAACTGGTTTTATGATTTGTTACTAATAATTTCTTTTGGCACTATTGATTATTTTACCCTGAAAAAAGGAAAAAAGAAGAATAAAAATGTTAAGTATATTTTCTCTCATTTTTTATGTATAATATATTTTTTAACCTTACATTGTATGCATAAAACTTTTATTAGTTTTAAATGAGTCACAATACAGCCTTGACTTTTTAACTTCTGTGGTACTCTATTTAAAATCATTAGTAAAAGATATATAAACTTTAAATGTAAAAGTGTTAAACTCAAATTTGAGGAGTGTGTTATTGTAAACTCTCCTTAAACCCGTACTTTCATTTCAAAATATGTACAGTGAAAAATAGAGCTTTCATATTACAATTTTATTGTTATTTACATAAGAATAATTATATTTGTTATTTAGCTCTGGAGAAACGCGAAAGTGAGAAAACAAAAATTCAAATTTAATCGATTTTCGAATTATAAAATAGTGATGTTTTATATTCTGTTTGAGATAAACCCAATAAATTTCGGCTATTTTTGATCCAAAATGCCGCTATGAAAACTATTTTCAATTATTTGATTGTTACCCAAACCATATTTAATACTAGTGATTTCTAAGATTTCTGTAACCTTTCCAACCCTAGAGGTCACAATACCAGAATAGTTATGCTCGTGAGGTCAAGGTCAACGTCGTCTTGGTCGAATTATGAGTTCAAATCCTGATTCCATTGAAAACCCGCCGTGTAGCATAGCCAATGCACTTTAAATCTGTCGAGGCTCCAAGTCCTCACGTTGGTGTGGAGTGGAAGTTTCGGAGAATGGGATGCTAACTCAGATGTTGTTCTCGTAACTAGACAGTGGCTCAAAATTACGAGGTTCTTCACCAACAACCTTCGTGCTGATTCTAACTACAACATTGATAATCAATCAATCGTTCAGTTTTCGCCCCTTAATAATAAAAATTTATTGGAAAATATTGTCAAAGAAATTACTGGGCAAAATACTGCTGGGTTTTTAGGCTTTAGTCTAATCAAAGAGGCTCTAATTGCGAGCATAACATAAAATGTAATGATATAAATTTGAGAAGTTAATCCTTTCTTTCTGCTCAAACAATAAGGATTTTTCATATAATTTTTTTAAAAAATTATATTTTAGTTCCTCGGACGATGGTATGAGGTGGAGAGAACCTTTGTAATGGCGGAAGTTGGTTGGAGGTGCATTACAGTGGATTACAGAGAAGAGAGTGGAAGAATTAGAGTTGAGACATCTGGCAACGCTGTGTAAGTATTACATTCACAGGTGACTATACTCTCTATATATATGTTATGTAAATCAAAATCTCGGTTGTGGGGGGGGGGGGCAAATATATTATATAAAGTGCAAAGCAAATATCATTTTAACGCAAAACGCGTTAAAATGATCTTGAATTTCAAATACTCTAATATTTGATGATTTACTAAATCAACAAGCCTCGTTTTTGTAGCGGTTAGCCGTTGTATGCATTTAAAGGATTTCAATATATTAGCTAAAATAAAACTGAATATATATTTTGATTGACATTTGTATTTTAGAGCATACATTATTAAAATTGCAATCAACTGGTAATTTTTCAAAGGGGGAAGTTACTTTAAAGCTTAATAGAATATTTTTAACATACTAAAATGGCTAAGGTATAAAATAATTTTCCAAAAAGAAGAAAAACACGATCATATTATTTTCTGTATGATATGAATTATTAAATCTGAGGTATGCTGCAAAGAATATATTGGATCATAACATTTTTAAAATAAGTCTAGAGAAAAAATCAGGTCTTTTAAAAACTTCTTTATTAATGTTGTTTTTAAATAATTTTGCTCTTTTTTCATAGAGTTGTTTTTTATTCAAAGATCGATCATGTTCTATAATAGCAATTTATAATGTGACTTCACTTATATAAAGTGTTAAAAATATTTATAAAGATTAAAAAAATGAATTGACCTTTTGCCAAGCTTTTCATATGCATCTTACTTTCAAAGCATTACATGAATCACGCATTTTATAAAATTATTTTTGAATAAAGGAATTTCTGTGTATAATTTCTTTTCGCGTTCATCTTTTCATTCCATTATAAGGTGGTTGAACCGGTATTATATTTATATGTAACTTACAAGCAATACTAGCTTTCAAATACAATTAATATTCCAGTTATTATTGTGATTATTCAAATAGATGTCTATGATTATATATTTTGACCTCAACAGGTTCATTTTAATGATTATAGTTAATCTTCTTAATGATGAATACGTTCAATATATGGAGAAATATAATTACCGTATCTTGGTCATTCAGAATCAAATTGAGATATAATTGACCTCATACATCCTATATTGATCAAGACGAAGTTTTCTAGAGCAATCCTTATTTTGGTTTTTACATAGTTTAAGACAGAAAAAAAAAAGAGAGATAATTGTTTATTTTATTCAAAAATTCTTTAAGCTAATTATAAGAACGAAGCTTTTCTTACATTGCTCGCGTTGATAACAAAATAAGATGTGTTTCTTCTGCTATTTTATACTATATCTTTGTTATCATTTCTGTAGGGTAAAAAGAACAATGGCAGCGGTGGCAACATTTACACCCAACAGTCCAGCACGTATTATTTTAAGAGGAGAAGGATGTAAGTATAGACATAATTTTTTCAATACATTAACCGTTTCACTTTCGACTTTAAAGGAATTATTCAAATTAAAAAGGAAATTCTTCCTTTGATCAATTTTTCAGACACTAAAAATCATTGAAATTCAATTAAAATATTTCGGAGAAGAAAGTCGAAATAAATATATATATACGGAATTTAAAATGATAAAAAAATATTTTCTTCCTCAAAATATTGTACAAAACCTATGTTTATATGCTAAACAAAATGTAAATACTATAACTTATTAAATATTATGTTACATTTTGTGATTCAACATCAATTTTCAAATGGTTATCTGTTTAGTATTTCTCATAATGTTATATACATTACATCGCATTTTCATATAGTTACTACAGTTTATTTTAAATTTTATTTAAAAATGTTTTTATTTTCTTATCAAAAGACATTAAAAAGTCTTTTTTTTTGGGGGGAATTACTTCAATTAAAATAGACATGATTATTAAATATTGAATTAAAAACTTTCATTTCTATTAGAAATACGAAGTCCCTTATTCTTCATCTATGCTTCTCCTCAAGAAAAGTCTATAAATGTTTTAATTTTTCATGCCTTGGCAAAACGTAAACAATCTGCTATCTTGCGCAAGTTTTCATTTCAAAAATCCAATAATAGTACAATAATTTCTTTCTCGAGTTCTTAAAAGTTTTTAAATGAACTTCAGTAACGATACGTTAAGTCATCTATAAAGGTAAGACGAACCAATGAAACCAATTTTTTTCCTTGTTATTATTAATTTTAATAATAAGAGTCAATGATAATAGTCCAGTGAATGGAAATTCATACACATAATAACTAAATCGATTTATTTTTATTCAAGTTATGAATATTGAAATTTTGAGGACTCTTCTGTTCTCTGTGCGACTTATAAAACCAAAATGCGCTAAATTATCGTTTGATCTAAATTATCTTTAAAACTTAATCTGACTTAAGCACGCTGGAATTATAGTTTGAAATAATAAATAAATTTATTTCGTACCTATTCGCTTCGGTTCGAATAAGTAAAATAGCTTGAATTCAGGGTTTGATTCATTAACCCTTTAGCTATAGCCTCATCTAAGATCTTTTTGATCATTTCTTAGATTACGAACAGATGGTTTACCTCTCGCTCAGATTCACTATCATCAGCTAACTAATTTCCAATCTCAATGAAAAAAAATGTGTGTACATCTGACCAAATCTATTCATTACATATTGTGATTTCAATCTAATATACATAAATCACGTTTCATTTTACTGGACGAAGTTTCGTTTTAAAAAATTCAAATAGAAAGTTTTCAAGCTTAGTTGAAAAGATAATCGCAATATAGCCCAATATTTTAACGCTTTCTAGTCAGTTTTTCTTAAACCTACTTTCTTCTTCTTCTTTTTTTTTTTTTTTTTTTTTTTTTTTTTATTATCTCTTATTACAATTACCCCACCATTTGTAGTGAGTGTCCTTCAATGCTCTGCTCTAATGCCATATCTTATTAAAATATATTAAATAATAATGACGGAATTCCAAATGAAGACACGTAAGAACAAACCAACACACTTTTTTATTTTTACATTACAAGTAATAAAAAAGATATAAAGAAAAGAGTTCTACAAATTTATATCCTCTACTTGGGGAAATTATCATAAATTCAGCAGCTTCTTGGTGCTATTATTATTTTTTAGTGTGGATAAAGACTCAGTAAAATAAAAGGATATATGAATTACAACGTGTTCAATATACAAGAAAATGTAGACATTTTTCAAAATGATAATATAATTCGAGTTTTGAAAAGATAACGCGAAGATAAGATAAGATAAAACGCGAAGACATCCTTAATAAATAGAAACATGCAATATTTACCATTGAAAATAATTAGAGAGAGATAAAAGTGAATAATAAAGCTTTGAAATGTTTAATTCGGATGTTTTTTTTTTTTTTTTATGAAAGTAAGAATTGCCATTTACAATTTGTCCTGAACAGAAATAAAGCATCTTAAATGTTCGAAATTAAATTAAAAATGTAAGTGTTTATTGAAACTATGCGTTGACCTACTTTAAAAGAAATTTTCATAACTTAACATATAAAAAGAAATTGTGCATGATATTCAACGAAGTTGAAATTAATGTGTTATTAATAATATATTACTTTTCCAACCATTTAAAAAATTATACTAATCACATATGATTAAATATTCGATGTCAAAAATGATTTTCAATTGTCCATTAATCTTAGATACATATAAAGAGCGATAATCGCAATAAATAAAGTGTAGATTATAAATTTCAATTGATGTGTTTACTGTGAAAACAAGAGCAAATGAATAAATTTTGTACATGATCAAAACGGCTTAGAAGTCTGACAGAAATATTCAGCACTCAAATTTAAAATAGAACAGTTGCAATATTAAATCATTTATCTTCTTATTACAAAAATTATTTTTATTAAGTTGAATAGTTCTCAGATTCTTCTCGCGGACGCGAGATTATTAAAACATTATTTTAATTCTTAAATATATTCGAATACCTACCTTCGAGTACAAAATTTGTGACGTATTTCCTTCATTAGTTAATTCAACAACCGTCTTAAAGTCTAATTAAATAATCAATAAATTCAAAATTTCAATTGAAGATACATAAGAGAAGGGCAACTCTATTTACTGTCTATCAAAATATGTGTAAGATCTCTCTCTCCCAAATCCCTCTTAAACCAGTTAAACGAAGTTTATGTTCAAATAATAAAGTCTTAGCTTACTAAATCACTCATTCCAATAAAAAAACATTTCTCCATTATATCAGATTCGATGCACATTATTCTGATCAAGAGTTGCTTCCAATTCCTTTCAGTGTAAACGATTAATTATGACGATTCACTCCAATCTACAGCTTGTAGCTATCATTTACCCCTCTTCTTTTACCTTTCAATTCTATTTCACTTATATATATACCATTTCTAATTCAATTCACTCACTTCTTATTTTCATCTAATTTACCTAATCAAGTTTCATTCGGTTTGGATGAAATTGTAATTTTGCGCAATTCAAATTATCAGAAAATAGAAAAATATCCCACCGTCACAAGTTTGGCTTGATTTTAGAAAACTCTTCTAAAACATTTTAATGAAAGCTACTCTTTATTTATTTTTCTTTTAGTAAAATGACATCCTGTACACTTCTTTCAAAGAAGTTATTTGCAATATACATTTAAGAAATTCATTTTGAATTTCGAATTCTATTCAATTTCTATCTCATCTTGTTGACGTTCTAATTAAATTTGTTCCTGACTCAGTCTTTTGCAAGTACATTTTTAAAAATCCATTTCTACCACTGATAATTTTGAAGGTAAATATTTTTCCTTTTTTTTGTGACTCATATCTCAATTATTTGAATTCTTGTGACTGTATCGGACTTAATTCATACAATTATTTCTTAAGAATTCTTTTTTACATGTATATTGTTTGGTTAAAAGGAATGATTGAACTTTTTTTTTATACATTATGTTAATAAATTTGTAAATGAATTTGTTTTCTAAATTTATCACTTTGTTAAGAAATTTATAATTTGTTAAAAATATATAAGCTTCAAAACTTTTTAAGAATATTAAAACCAGTATAAATAAAAACTATCTATATGTCAAAAATATTGTCGTGAAACATATGAAATTGTTAAATTCACCGTATTAGGAAATTAAAACTATATGTATTTTAGAGGTACGTATTTGTAAAAAAAATATATCATTACTTCCTTGCCACAACATCAATAATCCGTTTCCCCCCCCCCTAACTCTCTGGTAACACATTCTTATTATAATTTTAATTAAATTTCTTTGCTTTTTTTTATTATTATTGTCATTAGAAGACATGTTGAGCACGTAACAAATACATCAAAAATGAGTTACGTAAATATCAAAAGTCCTTCCCATTAGAAAAAGTATATTTTTGATATAATATAAATATTCATCACTGTAAATATTTGGATCTTATACTTTTGGATGAGCTGTGAGCTCACAAAATGACTCATCGTTATTTTTATGTTTGTAGCATTACCAACACAGAGCACCAACTATGTCCTACTTTCCGATTATAACAGTTACGCTGTTGTGTGGTCTTGTAGAAATGTAGATCCTCTTATTCCAATATCAGGATTGGATTTCTTAAGAAATTTATCTCATACAGGTGAGTATTAGATATTTTCTAAGAAAACTATTCTTCATTTATTAGGCAAAGGTTATGTCTTTTACGTATAACATATACTTTGAAAATAATCTGATTTCTTGATTTTGGAATTTCTTTCAATGCATTTCAGCTTTGTGTATGAATTCTGTTGAAACTGAAATGTTGAGGAAATGTTTTCAAAATAAAGAAATGAGATTTTGATTATTATGTATCTTTATTTTATTGCTGCATCGTTGTTTCATTGACTGCGTAGGAACGAAGGTTTATTTCTCCTTTGTCTGTAAAGACAATATAAATTTGAATTAATCTCTTATATTTTAAAAAAATTGTTTACGAAAAAGAAGGCATTTAGCGAACAAAATTCACGTAATTTATTGGTAATTTATTGCATCAATGAATTACATTTGTTTGAAAAAAAATAATTAATGAATAGGGAAATTTCGGATATTAATGAAAATTAATAAATGTATGCCGTAACCAGGATTCCAATAAGTATTTCTTCTGTTTATGTACTATTTAAAAGGACTAATGCTTTTCAAATTTCAAATGATTCAAATTTTTCCCTTAGTTTCTTTCAGAATTGTTACACTCAACATTTTAAAGTTTATAAAAAAATCAAAGCTTAAAGTGTTATATGAAACATATATACTTCATATTTAGAGATAACATATCAGTTTTTAAAGTAAGCAGATTAGCAGCTTTTAAAAATAAATGTTAGAAGGAATTTTGATGATTTCATGAGTTCTTTTTTTTTTTTTTTTTTTTGGAGAATATTCAATTAATTTTAATGTCATGAAAATTATGTGCAATAAATAACTCTTCATATTTATGAAAAATTGATTTTAAAGTTTTTCAAAAAGCTTTTTGAATTATAATGTATTGAACAAACAATGCCTTTTGATGAAACTTTAAAATTGATAATTTGATTAACATCGGAATATATTTAAGAGAATATTACTTTTCATAATGGAGGAAGTTATTATGCAAATTATCGAACCTAATTTTATAGAATCAGATTTTCATAATATCTTTATATAAGGAAAAATGCTTTTTGTTTTCGCTAAAAATTTCTGTTTTGCTTGAGTGCTTCTCCTCAGAATAAGGAAATGAAACTTTACAAATCTTTAACACTATCTGTAAAAAAGTTGTTTCGATTTCGACGACCTTAAAACTGCAATTTAATATATAAAGCGATATGTTGTTGAAACAGGATAGGATTAAATAATCTTAGAGAATATAATTAGGCATATATGTATTTAATGTATCGAGTAAGGAAAAAGTTACATGTTTTGCTCTCTTTTTTTATCATACTCAACACATCGTAAGATAAAATTTCATTAACACAATTCCAAAACAAACAATCGAGAAAACGTTGCGTTAATTGGTTAATTTAAATTATCAAAATAGAGTTAAATTTATTCACTATTCAAGTAATTAATAAACATTTTCCTTAATAAATCCTTAGATGTAATTAAAAGTCTATGGTATTCATATGACAAATTTAACAATGACTTGTAAATGGATTAGCACATCAGTAACAAAAGAACTATCCAATATCAAACATTACCAAACACAGATCTCAAATAGTGATATTTATACTTGCAAAGTATATAAAAGACTTGAATAAAATAAATAAAACTTCAAGTAAGAAAGTCATAAAATGCTAACTACAAAATGTGTTTTCTAAAAGTGGAGATATTATGTCCGAGGGAATTTCGAAAAGTTTTCATTGTTACTAAGAAATAACCGAGATATCTGAATAATATTTATTCAGCATATTAATTGATATTTATGTACAAAATGTTAATTTGTTTGGTTTCTGAAGGTCGTAGATTGAAATAACCTTCATTATGGAGAAAATAGAAGCTCGCAGTATGGTTAAGTTCCTTCATTTCAAAGGTTCCGGTACCCTTGCAAATCCACGATAAAATAATGGCTGTTGAAAGCCCTTCATATAACATTGTTGTGAGGTGGAAAATGAATTTTCGAACTTGCCATATGTTTCTCAAAAACAGTCCAAGAAGTGAAAAACCATGCTGGCTCATTGAAGAAAGTAGAGCACTTCATCCAAAATAAATGAGACTAGTCTTAGTTATGGAAGTGTGTGAAAAATTACTCACGAAGAACTGTGGATGTCAAAGACTTTTGCATTCTGGGTTCTGACTTCTTTTCAGAAGCAAACACGGTGCTAACTGTCTAGAGAGAGATTGAATCTTTTGGAGCAAGTTGAAGAGGACTTTTCCCCCCCTCCCCTTGGGTAACTATGGATGAATCTTGGATCTATCAATATGATCTAGAGACCAAAGAGATGAGCAAAGAATGAAGGCACAGCGACTCCCCCACTCCCACCAAGAAGGCTAAGGTGCAGAAGTCGTCTGGGAAGGTCAAGCTGACTGTGGAGTCATCTTAACTTAGTATCTGGAAAAGGGTAAGACACCATTGGTGCTCAGTGCTCAATGCTTTCGATGCTCTGAGTAAGAAATGGAGTGGTATGATCACCAAAGGCATTCGTCTTCTTGCCGACAATGCAACAGCTTACTCATCTCGAGGAGCGATTGAGGAATCAAAGTGATGTGATTTTAAATTTTGACACATCCGCCCTATTCTTCCGATCTCGCTTCGAGCAACTTTCTTATTCCAAGAACTGAAAAATCTATTGTGGTGACGGAGATTTAATAAATAAATGTTCAAAAATTGGAACAATGGTTTTCGACTCAATCTGCTTAGTTCTATAATGATGATCTTACCTTAATAAAGGTCAAGAAACAGTGGGAGAAATGCATTACTTTGGATGGTGACTTCATAGAGAAGTCTTAAGAATCACAAATAAAAATAAAGTTCATACCTCTATTATTTTTAGTAATAATTAAAACTTTACGATAAACCCTCGATAGTGCTCTCCAATTCTCGGAGAAGCATATCTTTTTTCAAAAGATTTCTTTTGAAACACTTACAATGCAATATTAAAAACAAAACAAAAATGATTTAGTCACGAATACTTGTTCTTATTCAGACATTTAGGATGTTGTTTAGTTTCAACTAATAAATATAATTTCTAACTATAGCGCAAAACTTTGGATTAAAACTAATAGAGAGGTTTATCTTATGATAATAGCTGTATTACAGCTAATAAAATAGCTGCAAACTTATTAATTACTCATTAAGAGAGACTTCTCAAAGGCATATATCAAAATTTGAATTAAAACCAAAAGACATCCTGAAAAATAATTTTAAGAATCATTAGCTTGAAGTAAGAATTTCCACTCGTATAAACAGAGAGATTGTCGTTAATATTGTTGTATTTCTTGATAAAATGTAGTAATTAGTTAATTAATTTTCGGATAAAATTTAAAGTTTTTTCGATTTGAGCTGTAACCTTTTGTTACAATTTAAATTAAATGCATAGGATTTCGTAAGCTTTAGAGCATGTTAACACTTTCTCTACAAAATTTCCTTTCAATAATTGATAGTAAATTGTTAAAAAATAATGCGAAATATTCGAGAATCATAAGGCTCGTCAAAAATTTATATGTCAAATCTACAACTTTTTTTCAACATTTTAACATAACATTTTCCTTCATGAATAAAAGATACCTTTCACAATCTCAGAATTTTGGTTGACTTTTTAACAAAAAGATTATTCAGAGAGATAACATTTATCATCGTGTTTCATATTTACCGTTTTATATTCAATTACAGCTTACACTTTGAGCTTAAATTAATAAAATTGATTTTTTTTCAGAAAATTTATGGATCTTGTCCAGGAACCGAACAATGGATGCTTCAACAAGAGAACAGATTTATAGTTTCTTGGATACAAATGCCATTAATAGGCGAAGTTTGAGACCGGTTCCTCAAGATAATTGCCAAGAAGGTACACCATAAAAAACTGACGCCTTTTTCAACACTGAAATTTCCCATCGATGGTACCAAAAGCTTCTTGATATACAAAATAGTGTATTAATTTTTTGTATGTAATCAGTTCGTGTTTTGTTCTTTGTAGAAATATTTCATTTATTTATTGCATTGTAAGAATGGTCTGCAGGCAGACATAATAAAATTATTTAAGAAATATATGACTGTTTGATTGTCTTCTGTCTTATGCGTAGGATTTATTCTATTTTTAAAATTACTTATTCCTTTAATTTCTCTTTATATATATATATATATATATATAAAGTTTTAGTATTTTATAGGTTTTAATAACTTCATTTATATATATTAAGACATTACTTACAGTTCAATTGTGACGAATTCATTTCAATGGTAATAAGAAATATAATTACGAACAATATTCAGTCAAAGTCTTTAACCAGTTTTGTCAGATCTTTAAGTAATTAGAATCAAAATAAATTAAATACGTTGAAAAATTTATCTAAATTTACTCAACTAAATATTATAATAAATATATCTATTTAACTTGAAAAGCTTCTAACAACTGCACTCGATTCCAGTAGACTTCTAACAACAAGAAGATAGAGGTGATCTGAATATCTTCTCGCAGTTGCTTTATCCTCTGTAGCATTCCTTCGAATTCCTCTATATATTCTCCCACTTTCTTACTATATTTCTTATCAAGGCTCATTTTCGTATATTTAACAAAAAATCCAAACTGCTGCAGATGTCAGCCAAGCACTACCTGAGTTCTTCGCCTCTAAGTATAAGGCATTTACAAATCATCACCATCACGTAGCTTTTACATTGCGAGATTCTCATATCAAATATCATAGTAAAGCAGCCCCAGATAATAAATAGAGGGAAATGCGCTTACGAACCCATTTCACAATTAAAAATAAGTAGATTTTCAAAAATGAGATAAATACTAATAAATTATGCAATTTTGTTCAAATTTATTCATAAACATGTTTTTTTTTTTTTTTTTTTTTTTTCAAATTAAAAATTACATACATACATAATGTACCATGTTTAAAAAATTGAAATTTTGATTTATTGGATTCATGTGTATAAACTCTAAATTTGCAAATGTGTTAATAAGTCAAATAGTTTCGTTCGCTATAAATTTGAACAGAATTCCTGAGAACATGTAAGAAATGCAAATATTTTGTGAAATAATATTGATACCGCATAATATACTTGCTATTGATATATTTAAATGTATGCTTGTTTAATCAGTAATTATTAAAAAAGTTATATTGATAAAAAAACAAATGTAGTTAGAGAAAAACTCTGAAAAGTGAATATAAATAATTTAGATGTCCCGTAGTGCCTAATATATTGTAATACTGCACATTAGATTAATAATAACTATGCAATCATTGTGAACTTAAAATTCAGTATTTTATTTCAAACCAAGTGAAACATCTTAACAATCTTGTACTGTTGGTTGCAAACGAGCGCGATTAATTTTGTGGTCGTCCAAGAGCTTATAGATATTTTCTTTGTAGCTGTCTTCAAGAGTAGGAGTTCGAGATAAAATCCACAAGTATTCTGAAAGAAAATAAGCACTTTTGTAACAGAAGTAAAAAAAAATAATATTTAGCTTTGTTTAAAGATTATAATAGCTAAGTAAGGTAAGGATTATAATAGCTGTACTATTTTGAAGGAACTTAAAATACACACAAAAGCACTAGTTAAAATTTTTGTGAAAAGTATCGATGATTTAAGAAGTAAAAGGAATAAATGCGTATAAATGGAATTGATCAATATTCATAATCGACTCTGAAGTATTTTTTATCCCCATCAACAAACAATTTTCATTAATAAATTTGAAATAAGTTTACAATGTAAAAGATTATAATAACTGACATATAGTAATGTCCAAAGGAAAATACAAGAAATATTTATTTTGTTTATAATATGGTTAAAGTTATCCTCAGAAAACCACTTATCTTATCTATAAGAGTTGGTTATGAAGAACGGTGAAAGAACTCTCAAAATAATAATAATGAACTGAACTCTTGTCAAACAAGTTTGTGAATTGCGAACTTAAATCTCATTGTTTTTCATTCAATTAAAGTTTTAAGTAGCATTTTAATGATTAAAAACACAGAGAAAAAGAATACGAAGGGATATATATTTAGTTCCTGTTATGGATATCAAAGAAAATAAGCAACACATCAACTTGAACTGTTACTTTTAATGAGGCAAGATGGCAAAGGAAATTCAAGAAATGCTTCGTAATGCGTATGAAGATAAGCAGTTATTGAAATAGTTTTCTTTAAATTCTCGTGATGTTTTCGAAAATGCAGAAAACAAAAAATGACAGTATTTTGAAATTCACGAAATAATGAGGCATAAAACTGAAAATTCCATATAAAATTACTGAAAAATTTAAAATTTAATTGAAAACGTTTTTAAATTTAAAAAAAATGGCGATATAAGATCTCAAAATATTCTTATTCGATTTCTAACAAAGCGTCTTGCCACACGCCATTTCTAGTTCTCAGATAACACTACATCATATTAATAAGTATTAATCATAATCACCTGATTTAACTTATTTGACTTCTACCTATTCTGAGAAAGGAAGAAGGTGCTGTAAAATTCCTCTTTTGATAGATTTTCTTAATTAATATTAAGAATTAAAATAATTTAGTATAGGATAGTTAAAAAAATCTGAATTCACTCTATGCAAAGAGGTGTAAGTACTTCATCGAAAGAAGGGTTCCAGAGAAGTTTCTAGAAAAATTCAAATACTATCAGCTTGAAAAAGTTTACAATGAGGTAAGAAAAGAGGGCTTTGAAAGAGATTTCATTTCTTTTTATAAGAATAATTATATTTAATTTCGGTAATGTTTCTTAAGTTACGAGTCATGTAACGAGGCCTTTGAGTAATGTTTGTAACGAATGTAACATTTTGAAAATAACAGAGATTTAGAAACTAATTTTTATAATTTTAGAAATATTGAGGCATCATAAATTTAGATAATGTACATTGAATGAAACATCCAGGAAAAAAATAATAAATTTTCAAAGAAAAAAATAAGCATCATACTTCATTCCACAAACGCTTGATATAAATTGTATTGCATTAATGAGAATGGAGAAAAAACAGACAGAAATATACCGAATTTTAATTCGTATGACATTTCAATAAAAATTATTATTTTCTTAAAACATCTTATGAAAAGGATTTTAAAAATTTTTTTGAGTGATGTCCATTGATCGTATGTTATATATATAAAAAAAACTTTTTATTTTCCACAAATCACATGTTTTAATTTAAAAAAAATCAGTTTCACTTTATTAAATACAGCTAAGAAAGGCTAATTAATTCGAATTCAATATTTATTTCATTCAAATATTTCTGTAAATTCATGTTATAATTATTCTTAATTGTAGCTGAAAGCTCGTAATCGAATTTATATCTCCATCGTTATTGAAACTAATTTAATATTAGTATGCAAAACCGATTGCGCATTAACAAGCGAATTTAATTTGTTTACCGTTTATCAGATCGTTTGTGCTGTTGCATAAAATTTTTGCTTGTTATAAGAAACATTCAGTAAAAGCATTGAAATATGCTAAAAAATTGCTTTTAAGGTTTCGTTGATTTTTCGCTTGGAATTATTCTTCTAGAAAAATTTAGAAATATTTATAAAGCGTTTGTACAATTTTAGAGAACATTTTTTTCACTTTTAATGATCTGACACAGTTGGAATAAAGCTGATATGCAAAAATGTCTTTTTTAAAAAAAATATTTGATAACAAAGTATTCTGAAAGAAAGACATTTTGTATGTGTGTAACATTCGGTTAATTCTGGAATTCATCAAAAATGGGAGTTATTAAGAAGACGGACTTAGTGCACCTAAGCATGGACTATCAAAGCTATATGGAAATTTTGTGTTATTATCATTGTGCTTTTTATGGAAAAAGCATTAGTCCATATTTTATTATCAAAGCTTATTATGATATTCTATTAATCTTAGAAGATTACTGATTAGCAAAAAAAAATTTCAATTCGAATTCAACAAACAAATTAAGTGTATTATAAATTTTTTCTCTTAACACACATCACACGCACAATAACTAAACTAACTACTTTAACTTTTACTTAACTTTAAACTTTTAAAGTTCTCCTTATTTTTCATCTTTTCGCTAAACTACTTTCCTTTTTCATTATACACAATATAACTTCTTATTATTACTTTAGAACTCATAAAACATATCACTTTGCTTCTTCACGTAGCTTATTTAGCTAAATACTTTCACTTAACTTACTGTATCTTACTTAGCTATTTACTTTCCCTTAAAATTCGAATGAGATCAGATACACTTTTTAATTATAATAACTTTATTCATTCAACACAGTTCTTGTTGCGTTACCTTGGTGATCAGTACAGTTTACGGTTAGTACTCCATCACCCCGCAATACATTTAATAATTCCTTTCGCGTTACCTAGATGATTAGTGCAGTTTACAGTTAGCACTGAAACACCCCTCGTTTCACTACTTTCTCGAATATCAACTCGCTTACCTCCGCTCCCCTAGGAGAATGTTTGATATTGCTTTGAAGTTCAGATGTCGTAGGAATTTTGGAAGGTGGTGAAAGAGCTTAATGCTATTGGCTGTCCTGGAGTATGGCTAAGCTAGATATAAGGAGGAGGTAGGAAAAACATGCTCGGTATTGAGGTACAGAATTTAATAAAGATCATGATATATTTGAGAATAATAAGTATTAAAAGTTAAGAAGAGTTTTAAAAATTTATGGAGGCTCATAGGAGTCAAGAAGGATAATTCTTGGCCTTTTAGTTTTATTATGAGGTTGATAATTTTTTAGATTTTGCATATTAGGATTGTTGTTGTTTTGGAGAGATGCAAAGAAGTTTTTGGAGATGGTTTGAATATGATTACGAAAAGTATTGATTTTTAAGGCTTTACGAATATCGGTGTTTTTTATAAACCATTTTGCTTTAGCGATCATTCTTAGAGTTGCATTTTGTGTAGTTTCTAGAATTTTAATATTATTTTTACTGGAGAAACCCCAAATTGGGCATGCATACGTTATTACTGGACGCATAACGGATGTGTAAGGATGTCGCTTATTTTCTCAAGTAATTTCTGAATTCCGTCCAATTAGGGGGGGAAAGTTTTCTGATTAACTTACGGAATTTTTCTCGCGAGTGTAGTAGGTGTTGTCTGAATGTGAGTCTTTTATCAAAAATGATACCAAGGTATTTTGTGGACTCTGACCAGGGAATTTGTGTGTCGTATAGGGAGGGTTCTCTTTCTTGTGAAAATGACTGCTGCGGACTTTTCTACGTTTATTTTAATTTTCCCTGTGTTGAAATAATTTTCAAGTAGTTTGATGTGGATGTTGAGGGCTTCGGTTACAGTTTTGGGATTTTTGAACTTTGCTAGCACAGCAGTGTCGTCTGCGTATAGGTTGATGCTTGTTGGTGAATAATTTGGAATATCATTTATGAAAATATTGAAAAGTATTGGACCGAGCAAAGAGCCCTGTACTACACCATTTTTGATTTCTGAAATGTTATAAAAGGAGGTCCCTACTTTTACCTGGAAAGTTCTCTCTTTGGCGTATGAGTATGATGAGGGGGGGGGAGTTGTTTGTGATTAACTTATAAATTAGGCCATCAATCCATACTCTGTCAAAAGCTTTTTGTATGTCCAGGAAGACGACACCTGTGGATTGACGTTTTTCAAGGCCTGAAGCTATTGTTTCTGTTAATTTAAGTAAGGGGTGTATTGTAGAGAGTTGTTTTACAAAGCCATAATGGTTTGGATTTATGAAATTGTTGGTGTTTATGTGTTCTTTTAATCTGTTTAGGATGATAGATTCTATGAGTTTACTGAGGGTGGATAGGAGGGAGATGGGTCTGCAGCTATCAAGTGAGTGAGAGTTTTTTCCATGTTTAAGTATGGGAAAAATAACAGATTTTTTCCAGGAATTAGGGAAGTGTTTAAATTTTAGAATTTTGTTAATTATATGGGTGATGATAAAGATTACAGTTTGGGATTGAAACATTGATTTTGAAAGGAAGGTTTTTAAGCATTTTATTAGTGATTCAGGTGCCTTTTTAGGATTTATTTTTTTGATGTAATTTATAACTTCATCTGGGCAGGCTGGTTCGATGAAAGTGTTAGGAGGGGAGAGAAAAAATTCGTTAATTTTGTTATTTACTTCGTTATCAATGTTAGTTTCGAAATGACAGGGCGGGGGCTTTCGAAGAAATTTGTGGCCAGGGCTTCTGCTAAGAAATTTGCTTTTTGTAAATGTGTTACAGCTGTGCCTTTGTTTGAGTTTAAGATGGGGATGTTTGGTTTCTTCTTTTTGGAAAAGCTAGTGGTTTGCCATAGAGAGTTGTCCTGGGTGTTGAGGGCTTTTAATCTGGAGTTCCAATTTTCATTTTTGAAATTTTGAACTTCTCTCTTGATTTCGGCTGAAATTCTATTCAGTTGATTTTTGATGGTTGGGTCAAGTGTTCTTTGATATAATTTTCTAATTTTGTTTTTCTGAGTGATGAGGTTTTTAATGTTTTTGGGAGTGTAGGTTGAGTTTTTGTTTTTGATGGATGATGAGGTCTGCTTGTTAGCATTTAAGATTGAGTCGGCTAGTTCGTTGATTTTATTTTCAAGTTAGGGTGGAGAGTTAATATTAATGTAATCAAGGTATTTAGTGTTATTTTTAATGTAAGTGGAGAAATCTGACCAGTGTGTTTTAAAATGTTTGTGTGGATTTGTTTTTTTAAATGAATGTTAAAAGTAGGCATAACTGGGTTGTGGTCAGATGAAAACTCCGGAATTGCAGTAATTTCAAAAGGGTAATAAAATTCTCTGATTAGTGCAATATCAAGTGTGTTTGTTGAATCATGTCCAAATCGTGTGGGGGTGGGGGAAAGCTATTTGTAAGTCTAATTTATCTGCGAAGTTTTTAAGTTGGATGCCTCTTGTTGAGTTTTTTCTGCAATTCCAATAATTGTGTGTGGCGTTAAAATCGCCAAAAATCACACAATTTCAGTTTGTTTGGAGAATATTTTTCAGGTCTAATGTGAATAATTTTCTATCTGAGGACGGGGGAATGTAAATGGAAGAAATAGTGACTGGGTGATTGTTAAAAGGAGTAAGGGTTATAGTTGTGGCTTCGATATGTTGGAGTGGTGCGGTAGTTTGTATGTGGTGTGCAATATTGTTTTTAATAAGAATCATGGTGCCTGCAGAGGGGTTGTTATCTGTGATGCGATCGTTTCTGTAAATTTTATAGTTATCTAGGTATAGATTGTGGTTTGGTCTGAGTCTTGTTTCTTATATTAGGATAATATCAGGGAAGTGCTTCTCTATAAAAACTCGTAGCTCCACGATACGAGCTAATACTCCGTTTGCGTTCCATGAATACAAACTGAGGCCAGAGGTGTATGGGGTATTAATATTTATAGTGGGGTTATACATATGATTCTGAGTCCAGTAGCGCCTCTATAATGGCATTTTTTTTTTTTTTGTTGTTGTTGTTGTTTTTGACTGCCGTTATCCTGGGGAGTCTAGCTGCCAAGCCGGGGAATTTGTTTAATATGTCTACTAGGACTAAAAGTAGGTCGATTGAATGGGAGAATTTCCCTTCCTGTTTGTTGTGGGAGTAATTTGGGATAGGGCGGTTGTTTTTGATGAATCTGGACTCATTTTGTGTTGAAGTTTCTGATCCTCTTTGTGGCGCCATCTTAGGGCGTGGAGCGTTGCTAACTGCTTGTGCCAATGAGTAATTACTGGTAATTCTACTGCTATTTAAGTTAATGTTGTTATTTCTAAAATTTGTAACTTTGGTTTGGGATAGCTAGGGCATTTTGCCCAAGAGGCCATATGCTCGTGTGTCTCGCAATTAATGCACAATGGGTTATCATGTTTTCTGCTTCTGCTCTGAGAAGATCGTATGACATCCCATACTCACCCCTTTACAAAAAACGCTCTCTACAGGCGGGCTTTAAGCACGGGAGATAACAAGTGTAGTGGGGGGGGGATTTACTTTCTTTCTGGGTGCACAATATACGATTTTATTATATTTATACATTAAAAAAGCATTTGATTTATGTTAAAAGCTAATGTTATTTAACAAATTTTTATATATTTATTTGAAGGGGAGGGGGGAAACCTAAGCTACATATCACGTTACAAAAAATTTATATTATATAATTAGATTCCTATCGAATGTGTTAAATACACATTTCCTTATAATGATAAGATAGCGAATGAAAAAAATGGGGAATGTTATCGATAACAATCACTTAGTAATGCAAATAACTCAAATAAAAATGCAGGCTTACGATAGAACACTCCTCTCATGCTGATAAAAAAATAATATCTTTATGTTATTGTAATGTATGTGCATTTTTGCTCTTTTTTTCCAAAAAAATATTGATAAAAAGATTTTTCTATCAGTAAGTTTAATAAGAGAGCTTATGAAGAAAAATTTTGCTTTTAGAGTTTAAAAGAATTACATTAAATTACGAATTCATTTTTATGTCTTTATGCTAAAGTAATATCACTCTATACATAAGAAATAAATGAAATATTAGAATAATTTCAAATTGGGAAACTTACCTGCATTAAATAAATTGAAAACACTGAAACAAGAATACACAACTGCATACTGTTTGTAGTCTGTGTCTAAGACCCAATAGTCAGCAGAGAAAGGCACTAAAATTTTTTAAAATACACACACACATATATTATTTCACAAGTTTATTAAATTATACACATTTCATCAATTTTTGAATGAGGTTTTCAGTTATTTTATTATATTAACTTCGTTTATAAATATAAAAAAAACCTAAACAAAAAAACTTAAAGTTATATAAACTCTATATTAACATTGTAACGAATCTATTTCATTCAGACAATTTAAACAAACAAAAAAAATCTAAATTTTTATCTTTCTTTATTGAATTATTCATTAATCTTTTTTAAATATAGAAAAACCGTTGTAAGAAAAATAGTTTATTAAACTATTAATATAATAGTTTAAACTGCTTAATAATTTGAATCTGATTATTGTTATTTGCTATAAATATAATTTAAACAGCTTCGAACTACTAAGTGTGATGTTTCACTGTTTTCATTATACGATTCTAAATAAATACTTACTAGAGTTAAACTTGACTTTCAATTTAGCAGGTACACTTTTATCTGGAATAGTAGCTTTTCCTTCAATAGAACTAGGCTTTCCAGTCCTTTAAATTAAAAAATTATATAGAATAAATGTTTTGATTTTAATGCAGAATAAAAGCAATAAATATTACAGCAATTAAAGGTCACAGTGGCCCTTGATTTATGTACTTTTTAATACATATATTTGCATTTAGATGCAAAATATGTATTAAAAAGTATATAAATTATATATCACTCCCTTTTTTGTAAATAAATATAATACTATTCCTTTTTTGTAATAAAAAGAATATTATCCTAATTCTATTTGTAACACTGTTATGCGGAATTATGTAACATAATCAGAAAGCACGAATTGAAAGGTATATGGATGCGTTGTTCTATGTTGAAAGCCATGAATATATCAAATATATTAGCAATTTGTAAAGAAAATTCACCGATTTTTCCTTCTCTTCAAGCTATTTCAATACAAGTATTTAATCAAAATTGTTCTTTCATTAATTACTGAAACTAACAAACAAAAATATCCTTATTCTAATTTCCTGGTGATCATTGAATGAAAAAGAACGGAAATTTATTTTCATTTTTCTCGAATGATTAGAGATATTTTTAAAGCAAAATATTCTTGGAAGATTAGCAGTTTAGAACATTTTTAAGCGAGAATATTTTCTAAAACGATGATATTCAGGTACACATTCAAAGACTTTCATCACGTGAACAGTCAATGCATCTTGAAGAATTTGTACAACTAAGACAAAATATAGGCTGATGGGATTAACATGCATTTAAAAAAAACTGTTACAATTTCAGAGCCATTGGACGTTTTATTCCAGAGTTCGACTACTACAAAGTGAAAAGTCAGTAAAGCATTGATCCATTTCTAATCTATATGCCTATCACTCGGTATTACATTAACACTGATAAAGTTTCGGGATAGTGCCCTGTGGGATTTCTTGCAAAATTATCTCCAACAGGTAGGTTAAATCGACAACAATCTGGGATGGCTGCAGGTGCCATCCCATTAGGTCCCAAATATGTTCTATGGGGGGGGGGAGAGAATCAGGTGACCGATCTGTTCAAATAAGTGTTCGGCAAGCTTGAAAACAATTCATAGTAAGTCATGCTGTGTTCTGTATGATATCATTTTGTTGAAAAGTTAAGTTCGAGGGGTACAATAGGAATTTCAACACAATAGAATTTCGTTTAAAACTCGCAGTATTAAGTGTTTTACAATTGACTAGCAAAGGAATATATGTCAGATCATATGGCCCTTTGTGGTGTGTAATACTTATGGCAGGATTGTTTTGCTGCCCCAAGACGTATCCAGACATACCTGTTCTGGTCTTCACGACGCAGTTGGAAATGGGTCCCTAAATGCTATTCCCAACTGGCTGATCGAATCCGGCTTCCGAGCATTTCAAGCTGATTGAGCTGAGAATCATCATAAATGGACTTGACGATATACAAATGTGACGAGAAAATGACATAATGGTAGGCGCGAGCGTAGATTCCATTCTTTCAGGTATCTGTCAGTGTTCCTTTTGGTAGCTTCACTCATCCAAAATCGTCTAATCGTCGCATCGTTTGGGCTCAAATATCTTGCATTTCTTCAATTTGCTCATCAAACTTTCAATTCGACGATTCAACCCCTTTCAAACTTTGCTCGTAAAGAGCACGAATGCTGCAAGCATGCATTGTTGAGGCGAGGTAAATATCCGCAATATTTATGCAGTAAATATTTTGACTATCAAGTATATCCAGTTGAGGCCAGAGGCGGATATTAATAGGTGGCATCGGTAATAAATAGCTCAATAGTTCTGAAATTGTAATCATTCTTTTTTCTGTAGGTGTTTCTCCTCTTGACCTATTTTGCAATTGGACTGCACTTTCATGGTGTCTTGATGTGCATTTATGTTAATAACAACACAAAAACAAAATATTTTTAAAATACGTTGTCCGATTTAATTAAATATGAACATTGCTAATTGAATATAATTACTCGGGAATCCCATAAAAATGAGTATCCATAACTCCTTCAAAATTTCAGTATTCTTAAATTATATACATGTTATCCTCACCTTACACTAACTCCTTGGTTGACAACAGATACATGATCTCCTTCATCGCCGTATGTTGCTTTGTTGCATTTTAAACCAGCTTCAAAAGGAACAGGGTTCTTTTCGATTTCGTACCATACACCAACATACTGGAAATCAAAAGAAGCAGTGTCATTATCATGTAAATGAATCAAAATTAAATTTTAATTTAACGTACATTCATTTTCTGTATGAAACTCCAGTATACTTAAAATGTGCTTTTATTTTGGGTAGATGTTGGGTAGATTCAAATGTTGCAATCAATTTTTAAGACGCTAATTTGTACAGAATCTTTTTATAGCGACATAAGAAATGGAGGAATAAAATATTTTTATATCAATATTAAATTTTGTTTTATTGCTTTGAGTCCGAATTTTACTTTCATTTAATGGTTTACTTCTACACGAAAGAAAGTTTTGATTAAAAATAAAGGAAGAATAGCAAAAGATTTTATTAGGGCGCCCCCCCCCCATTTCGTCATGACAACTGATCAATTGTAGTTTCATCGATTTAAAAACTTGACAATAAGGAGTCATTTAAAATATCCTTCAGATTTTTCATATATTCTGAATCGAGATATATTTATACAATTTCAATTGTACAATTTAGTCAAATGAATTAGTAATAAAGGACCCAACATAACCCTCGCGCGCGAATGAGATATACACCATGAATAACACCCTCTTCTCAAACAATATGCATAATAATAATCCACAAAACTATCAGCATTATAAAATTCTGATAATAATTTATATCCCTTATCGCATGTTTTTTAAGAAGAAAAACTACAAGCATCCTGGACAAAAATGTTAAGTAATTTTATTAATTTATCTTCTAGAGCAATGGTGTCAAACCCTAAACCCAAAGTAAGCATCAATGAGACCCAAGAAAGAAGTGCACAGCGAAAAAAATTTCAATACTTGCTGCAAGGAAATATAAGTCCATAAAATTAATTCAAGAGTCCTTGTGCCAAATTGCCTCGTTTGAGTCATATTCCTACCCTTTCCATCGTTTCTGAGGGAAGGTACATGCCAAGTGGTTTTAACTTATTTTTTTGCTAAGTAAGGGCCCACGATATTGCGTTGAGATGTAAGTGGGTCAATTTTGATAATTTATACATAGTAACACAAGTGGCTGAAATAAATAACATCAGTGGCGATCTGTTTAGTAGACAGCGTCCACATCTCTTCTATGATATATAGATTTAGGCTGGTTTCAGACAAGGTGACTTCGTTGATTTAACCCAGTTTTATGCAACTAGAAAACATGTTCGAAGATTCTAGTATCGAATGCTGTCTTTTGTGTCGTTTCAACTGGTGACGAAAAGAACGTGAACGGCACTTGTGCCTGGTGGATAGTCACCGTGGGGTGTAAGTTGAATGAGTGTAAAGTGAGACAGGTAATTTCTATTTAAAACTAACATCTGTTACATCCTCTGTCATCCCTCCGGTCAACTGCTACTTTGTCTGAAACGCTGACCTTTTCTTCTCTCTCTCTCTCTCTCTGGAGAACCAAAATAAAAAGCAAGAGCCATACCCTTATGATTCGTCGTTTTAAATTAAAAGAGAAATTTCTTACAGGGGTTCTTAATCTTCATAAAATAAATCACAGTTTATTTCTATTATCTTTACCAAATAAATAGTTTGAAATTTTAGCATAGCTTCTACAGCTCAATAAAATTCATAAATAAAAAGGAAAGGGAGGGGAATCGATGAAAGAAGATTATTCAATAAAAAAAATGTCCTGAGAACTATTCTTATTACGAGGAACAGAGAAGCGCTAAGTTTAACTTATCATGTTCTCATACATATCTTCAAAAAGTATAATTTAAAAAAAAAATGCCCCAAAATTCGATGCTTATCAAGGAGAGTGATTTAAAGACAAAATAAATGTACTAAAAACAGGACTTATAACTCAACAAAATTGTTTAATAACGCTCCGGCAGAATCTTTTGAGAAGGCTGTTTATGCAATCGTTAATTTAATCGCCAAAAAAAAAAAAAAAAAAAAAAATGAAAACCTTTTTAGATGATGAGTTGATTAAGCAATGTATGGAAAGCGTGGCAGATACAATTTTCATTGATGTGAAAGACAATACTTCTCAAATCAACTTATTTCCATTAAACTATTAGAGGATTAATGGAAGACGATACCAATGTTGTCGGAAGCTCTCGCTTGATGACGTATGTTATCATTGCATAATAATCAAGAAAAATTATGCTAAAAAGCTTTAAAAATGTACAATGTTAAGTAAGAAAAGCGTCATCAAGACTGTAAATTTTCTGACTGACGGATTGAATCATTGCAAATTCTCGAAGTTTTTAAAATTCTTGAATCATGAGTATGACGGGGGGGGGGGAATCATATACTTTACAGAATTGGAGTGGCTCAATCGAGGCCAAATGTGAAACAGGTTTTATCGCGTAGTTAATGAAATAAGTTTTTTATGATATCGAAAGTAAAATGTGTTCTTGATAATGCCAATTACGTAGAAGATTTAACCATTTTTGGTAGATTTCACTATTAATTTAAATGACTTAAAAATGTATCTATAAGATGGAAAGCAAATTTCCTGTACAATGTTTAAACCATAAACATTTTCCAAATGAAATTGAAACTATGGCAAATCCAAATAACTGCAAACTATTTATTGTATTTCAACTAATTCTTCAAATATAATCTTAAAAATGGAAAAAAAAAAAAAAAAAAAAACATGCAGCCTTACTTAGGGGTTTGATACAAGAATTTGAAAATAGATCTCAGAATTTTCGGAAAAATAAACACAATTTTTTTTATTGATTAGTTGATTTTATTTCATTTAGAGCAACAAAAACCTTTTATCTTAGACGCCTAAGTTGGCTATTGTTTTAGTTGACTCACTTTTGGCGTACCAGATCACTTGTCAATTGTTTATCGTTTGCTTCAATTTTAATTACATTTAACTTAAATATATTCAGTTTAATAATTTATCGTTTGCTTTAATTTTAATATCCAAAAAGTTTGCTATTGTCCATTTCTCGATATTTCATCGTTTATTTTAATTCTTATATTTAATTGCGTAATTTAAAAATAATAATAAAACAAGTGTACCTTGAGTGACTTGGGTATTCTTTGCAAAACTTTGTATAGAACTTATTTTTTCGTTTTCTTTTTTGTACTTTTGCGATTCTATTTACAGTCAACATTGACATGCTGACAACAAATTTTCAAATGGAGTACATGAGGTTGTCATATGAAATTCCACTTCAAGAGAAATATTTTTTTGAAACATCACACCTGACGAAAGACAAATATCTCTCGCTGCACTATCAATCGTTTCATTCGTGTGATCACTGATCGGAGACACGTACATTTATGAGCAACTATTTTCAAGAATGAAACACATTAAGAGTAAAATTAGAACCAGAATATAGGATGAACACCTTGAGAACATCCTGAGAATAATAATCACACAAATCGAACCAAAAACAAAATTAGTTTCTAAAATTCAATGCCAGTTATCACACTGGATTTGATATCTAACTGTTTTTATTCGAATAAAATTTAGAATGAAATGTTATACACTAAACGTCATATGTATGATGTATAAAACAGTGTCAATCTTTTTCCATGTAACATCCTTAATAATGCAAAAATCATAAATTATTAAGTTTAAATTATTTAAATGAATCAAATATATTATTAACGTTTTTTTTTTAAAAAAAAGCTCAAGAACTATTGTTAGTGTCTTAGAGTTAAAATTTATTTAAAGCAATCCCAAACGACTCGCCTTCTTCCAATGCGGCCCAGATAAGCAAAAATGTTTAACACTCCTATTCTAGAACCTTCATTTTAAGGTTTAAGGGAGAAAATATAATTATTATATTAAATATATTTTCATTATTTTTGAGAATCTAGTTACCATTTCTAGAAAATATTCTTTTTAAAGACCTTCGTTAAAACACTAATACCTTAATTTCAGAGAAACCGTGATTATATTTATAAACTCTGAATTAGCATAGAAGGGATTAAATTGCTTAATATCATCAAAAAAAATATCACTATATGAACTATATTCTTTATACGATTCAATAATTAATTTTATCCACATCTGTATGCTTCAGTTTCTTTCTTATTTTGAATGAGTTCTTCGAAAAATTTCGATGAATGCATTTTGAATGATTGTGTGTGCATGATTAAAAAATGCAGTATATGCAATAAAAAAATGTTTAAAAAAGATAATGTTCCGCCATATTTAAACTAACTATACTAAAATGATTAAAATAAGCTGAGCATTAAGCTTAAGGCAGATTGAGATACTGTTCAGAATTTATTAAGTAAGAAAAAATATTTAAGTAAGAAAAAATATTTTTTTTTTATCTAATTAGTAAATATAACTCAGATTTTCAAAATCTGAAATACTTGTAAAAAATATAACAGTGAATGATTGGTTAACAATTAACAAGAAGTAAATACGTAATTTTTCTGAAACACAACTTTTCTATAATCTTGGAAAAACTTTTTTTTTAAAATTGTACTTCGGTATTTATTTAAAAAAGTACTTCTGTGTGGTGTTTAATTATTTATTATTGTTCATTTTGAAACATTTAAAAATATCTGTTAAGCTAAAATAATAAAAAACAGAAATAACGGGAAAAAAAGATAAAATCATGTACTCATTCCGAAACAATAACGACTAGAAAATCGCAAAGAATATTGAAACTATTCTCTGATGTACGTATTTGAATCTGCCATGTAACCATCTGTGAATGACTAAACATAAAATGCGAAATCTACTTGTATTTTTAATGCTTTAGAATCCTGATAAATATTTAGAAGGAAATATTTCGTAAATAATTTGAAAGTGATATGGATCACCAGGGTCAAACATACACATACACAGATAATCATTTTCAGACGAGGAAATTTGTACACCTTTATTTGAAAACAGTATTATTAATTCATAAATTTTTTCTTCTTTACGTCAATTTTTTCAAATCGATTGAGTCTGTCTTTTAATGGAATGAGTGATACATTTTCAATAACAGTTTCCTCGTGCAAGAGAGCAAGTAAACGCTCTAATTGATTCTCAATTCAAATGAACTATACGTAATTTTCAGACAGTTATCCGTATTTCCAAATTCGTATTCGAATTTTTTTCTTAAAAAGCTAGTCAATAAGCAAAACATATTAATTGAATACTTCGCCTGCATCACACTTATACCGACACTTTAAATGTTTAGCTATGCATTAGCATTTAACTAAACATTCAGAACAATTTAATAATTGATTTGTATCTTTTTCGCCTTAAAACTTAATTAATATTCATTCATCGTTTTTTAAAGTATCATTACCCTGTTGTACCAAATTAAGAATATCACGGTTTTAAAAAAAAATACTATACGCTAATCTTTATATATATATATATATATATATATATATATATAAAACATTGTGAATTTTTAATTATAAGGATGTAATTCCTCCGAATGGGATAAATAAGATTCCCTATAAATGGAATGAATGTTTTAGATGTATACTTACGAGTTACGAATGTTACTAAAGTAGAAAAATTTTAGTATAGCGAATAAAATCGATATGATTTATTGATACATTTACTGTAGAATCAGCTGTAACAATACTGAATTGCTAGTGCTGAATTAGTATTATGACTAAATACTTATTTTAAACATATCAAAAATATAAGTTAAATGGTTCTATTCTTTGGAACATCAAACACTCTAAAGGCAAAATGAAATCTGAATAGATATCAGAAATCACAACATATTACCAAAAGTTACTAACAGCTAATTTTTTTAGTCGTATTTTATATATTTGTTAGAAATCAACGCAATTTTTCTATAGTTTTAAGCTTTTAAATTTTCAGTCGGAGTTCATAAAGAAAAAATTTTACTACCGAAAGGGGTTCCAAATATTTGTTTGAAACAAGCATATAATGGAATTTTGTTTGATAAAATAACATGTTTTATTCTGGATATGCATGTATTCACGAGTTTTAATTACTCGTAATTGCATTTTTCAACTGCTTTGATTGGAATTCCTCAGAAGTTAACTACCCCAATTATTTTTAAATAAGACAACAACAACAAATTTTAAAACTAAACAACCTTGTGATTGAAAATGTTTTTTAGCTTGTAATATTATTAGAAGAAACAATTAAAAAACAAGAAGTGATGAATCAAACATAAATTTGAATAAAATGAACTAAGATTTTTGTGTAGCTTGTTTTAACTGAATTGATATACCTTTGGGGAATCGAAGCAATTAATGTAATGCTCAATTAATGGGTGATGGAAAATGAAAAATAATTATTTTAGAGTGTGAGTGTTATTTGACCTTATTTACATTATTTCAAATAAAAGGTACAAAAAGTCACAATAAAACGATTAAAATTCACCTCTCAAAAAATATTGCAATAACTATTACACTATATATGTTAATTTTCATAGAATTAATGAGAATAATTTTCAAAGCGAAGAGATTACTAAACATTACTGAATATTAAAAAGAGATTATTTGATTCAAAGAATATATTTTGTAATCTTATACTAATTATTGTTTTGCATTACAGTTTCATAATTTATTTTATATAAATAAAAAAAAAATCTTTTTTTTTCTTCCATTACTGAATACGTCTTCTCTTTTTTTCTTTTTCAAATCGTATTTAATTTGCAAAGCTAGTTTCTCATATTTTATCTTTGAACATTGCAAAAAGGTTTTGTGGCTTCTTGGTTTTTAAATATTAAAAATAAATCTAACATACCTGCTTCAAATCGAGATTTTCTTTGACGGGTACATCAGGACATCCTCCGACACTTATCTTCTGACCATTGGTATTAGTTGCGAATGCAACTGCAATTAACCCTAACAGGAAAAGACGCATTTTATGTGCAGGAGTAAATTCTGAATTTTTTTTTACTAAAGTTATCTTTATAGCTATACCTCTCGAAACGGACAATGAAATACGAGTGAAACTACTCGTCTATAAAGCGGTGCTGTTACATAAACGCCGTTTTATCTAATGTTGAACAGAATGATAAAGGATAAAATTAGCAAATATTAAGCTTCGACTCACAAGTGTTATTGTCAGCTGTCATTTCATTCTTTTCTTTTTTTTTTCCCGCAAGTGCTTACCTATTGTTCTTAACTTATATAATGACATTAAAATAAGATATTTTAACAACTGTGACTTTGTAAAATAAATGTTATATAAAACATTGATTGCCTGTTTATAATAGGTATTCGGGAAATGTTTCATATTTAAGCAAAAACATCAAAATGTATTTTTAGCTCAAGCAATTAAAAATGTAATGTTAACAGAATAAATTAGCCTTTCATTTCATTTTAGGAAAAAGGAAGAAAAACAGGTGTCTTTCTGTCCTTTCAAATGATAACATGTAATGAGTGGGTTATAAATAAGTTTTCGTTATGTCAAAGTGGAAATCAGGGGTTTTCATCAAAGTTTGTTTTGACACAAATTAAAGAAAATTTTAATGATTTAATAAAACATAATCATTCTGAATAGAAGTCTAATATTTTGAAATAAAAAAGGTCATCAACTCGCCGTTTACCGAAAAAAATTAAAACTTCCTTCTACTTAGTTTTTGGATTGAGAATCTGTTGGAAGTAAACACAGTGAGAACCATGATACGATTACGAAAAGCTTGTTTATTTACAAAAAGACATATATGAAATTTAGCGCGGCAGCCTAAGCTTCACTCTTGGAGATTCAGCAGCATCAGTAGTTGGACATATTAGAACTTCACCACGCGCATCCGGAGCTTACATGGCAAGGCGCAATCTGTTTTATGTTGAGGGAATTGAAAGTAAATATGCATTGTATCCAATAATTCCTCCTCTCAATGCTTATTTCAAATACAAACAGAATTATGCAATTTTCTAATGAATATTATAATGCCTTCAAAATATAATACAAAACTTATAAATATATACAAATATGAGATTAATTACAGGTACATGTTAATCCAATTAATTTGCTACATACCTCATGCTTATTACTATTCAAACATTTTGTTAACATATCAGCAGTTATTTCATTAGATGGTAAATATTTTCAATCGAACAAATTATTTTCATCTACTTCTAGCTCAAAATAATGATGAATGTCAATATGTTTTGAGCGCGAATGATAAACAGGATTTTTCGTAAGTTTTAGAGATGATTGATTGTCAATAAACACGACAGTTTTCAATGTATTAGTCTCTTGTTGTGAAAGTTCATTGATAAATATTTGTAGATAAAAGGTCTCTTTTGTAGCTTCTGAGAAAGGCATATATTCTGCCTCTGTGGTTGATAATGCAACAATTTGCTGTTTTCTTGATTCCCAAGAAATCGCTCCTTCTGCATACTTGAAGATATAACCTGAGGAAGATATCCTGTCGTTGATATCCAGGCAGAATCGATATATCTATTAATGGTTTTGCGCATTGTTTGTAAATTATTTCTTGATTTTTAGTTCCTTTCAAATATCCCAGCATTGGTACAACTCAAATGTCCGAATTTTTTATTCCATTTTTGAAATTCGGTGACGATAGTTACAGTTTCAATTTTCGGTCTCATGTCGTATAAATCCCCTTTACGGATCGATGTGAGTGGGAACAGTTCCGTTGGCTTCAATAACTTTTGTTTCTTTTTTGGAGAAAATGACTGATAGATTGTTCATTGTGGATTTCGATGTTAAGATTAGGTTATGTTTTAGTTCCGGTACACATAACACGTTTTTCAGAATTGTCCTGGAGTGTTTAGCCTTTTGAACAGTAATGCTAACCAAACCTTTGCCGCTTACTTCAGCGGTTTTGTTAACAGCTAATTTAACGAAACAGTTTGTTTCTTTATTTATTTCGTTGAAAAGCTTTTCATCGTTGCACATATGAGAGGTAGCTCCACTATCTACACACCAGGAGGTCGAATTTCTTTCGCTTTAGACTTTATTATAGGACATATTTAGCTCTAGCCTTTATTATACCGACGATACATATTCATCAAATTTCACTAACATGGACGTGTTGTGATTTGGTGATGCATGTTTCCTGTCAAATATTTTCTTGCCATATTCGGATGCTTTATGTCCATATTTTGAACAGTAATTACACTTCAGATACCTAAAAGACCTCTGATTCGCTGCTTTGTTTTAGTTTGCATTCCAATTCTCAGAGTTCATTTTTGAATACTGCGTATCCTTTCTTATTGAAGAATATAAAGCACACTGTGATGCAGGATTTATCTTTCCTTTTCTTGCTTCAAATTCTTCCAGCAATTTTACTTTGAGAATTTCAGGATTCGGCAGTTCGTCTCTGGATTCAATGGCACTTCGGAAATTTTCGAAATACTCCTGAATGCTATATAGAAGTAAAATGGATTAGAGATAATCGGCAATATACAGCTGCATTTCTTTGAGCTTATCTACCGTGTCGAAAAACTCTTTAAGATGATCCGACATTGTTTTAGAGTCTATGTCATTTTCCGGAATAATAGTTGTTTTAATAGCGAAGCCTTTTTGGTAGGTCCTTTAGATTCGAATACAGCTTTCAGCTATTTCGAAACATCGTTGGAAGTGATTCAATGTCTTACATGACTAAATTCACTGATAGACAAAATAATGTCTGCACAAGTATTTTGATAGATTTCAGTCCATCTCCTTAGCTTTTCAATGGCGTCGGGAGTGGCACCTTCGATGCCATTGACGTAATCCCAGTGGTCGTTTTTTATCAAGACCTCTTCAATTTGTAGCTCCCAAGTATCGTAGTTTTGCTTGTTCAGCTTCTCTATAGCGTTGAGTTGTGCCA
The DNA here is from genome assembly GCA_019974015.1 of Nephila pilipes. Taxonomy (NCBI): domain Eukaryota; kingdom Metazoa; phylum Arthropoda; class Arachnida; order Araneae; family Nephilidae; genus Nephila; species Nephila pilipes. Next base: position 44,296 of record BMAW01091579.1, on the reverse strand, counting down.
TAATCAGTTTCAACATTTTTTTTTCAGGAATGCATAGCTATCTATATTCAAGGACCGTTTCAGATAGATGCTTTTGTAATATGCACTGCTAATGGTTCATTGTTTCAGTTCCTCTGCCCATAACAATTGTTGGAAGTAAACGCAGAGAGAACTATAGCACAATTACGAAAAGCGTGTTTATTTACAAAAGACATATATAAAAGTCAGCGCGGCAGCCTAATCTTCACGCTTGGAGATTCAGCAACATCAGTAGTTGGAGTAATAGTGACGTATTAATTCTTAGAACTTCACCATTCTTTGCACGCATGCGCAGCCGGAGCTTACATGGCGCGGCGCAATCTGTTTTATGTTGGGGGAAGGGGAAGCAAATATGCATTGATATCCAACATAATCCAAATAAATTATTACTTGAAAATTTGAGTGCATAAAAGGATTATAAACATAATAATTTTTTAAACATTTATAGGTAAAGGTATGATGAATATGTCAGTGAATAAATCATCGAATGAATCGTCGAATGAATCATCGAATGAATCGTCGAATGAATCATCGAATGAATATCTATCGAATATCAGATGCGATATTAGCTCCTATTCCAATTATTTTGAAATCTGTTTAAACGCCTTTCTATTTGGCATAAAACACATTTACTCAAATCACTTTGCTTGATTTGTATCTTCTCACACATTTCGATTTTTAGCTATTTAACTTACGTAAACTTCTATCTGGTTATAAAAATAATCCCACCCAAAACAATTTTACAAAATTTAACTTCCTTTATTTATTATTTATATTATAACTTCATTTGTATGTTTTTCACAACTTTTCCAAAAAGCCGCATACAAGTTTTAAGTCTCCAAACAAAAATAGTTTCAATATTTACTGTAGCCCAATATCTTTCATTATTTATACGAAGAGTAATCATTACTTTCAAATAAAATTTCTCTTTAAAAATCACTTTATGTGCTACATCTTTGTTTATTTTTAAAGAAGAATTTTAATAATTTATTGCAAAATATATTGGGCAATAAATTATTAAAATTTAAAAACACTAAAAAACTAATTTCAAGTACAAATAATTTGTTTCAAATATCTTTCAATTTATCCATTGTTTAATTTCTATTTCTAGTTTAATGAGGAAAAGTACTCGAGATGAAACAGCTCTTCCGAAATTCAAACAATTTATTGAGAGCCATATTTAAAAAAATGATTCAGCCACTTTTAAATTTACGTTATTAGAAAGCTATACTAGATATGCAAGACTCTTTGTGACGTATTAATAATGTCTGTCACTAAACGATGTGTTTTTCGTAAGGAACAAAGAGAGGAAGAGAAAAAACAACTCTTTTATTGCAAAGAAAAAGGGAAAATGAATGCCAAGTAATAGAAAAACGAAGTAAAGCTTATTTGAAACAAGAATTTATTCTTTAAAAGTAAGCTGGCATCAAATTTTTAGAGCAATTTCATGTCAAATTTGTTCAGCAGGTTATATCAAACGAATCTTATTTGAAGCGCAGCTTAATAAAAAGGTTCCTGAAATATCCTCGAGCAAAACTACTGGATGTGTACCCGAATGTCTTGTTACAGACTATGAACAAGACTCTATTATTACATGAATATCTTTGAAAAGATATGGAGATTTCCCGAGATTAAAAATTTCTGCGGGTTTCCCCCCCCTTTTTTTTTCCTTATCTTTTCATGTAAATAGAATTTTTTGACATCAAGACCATTCTTGCCATTTCAAGAACACGTACCTAATTACATTAAAAGGCCCTTTAAAAATTTAGATTAATATGATTATGATACTACAAATTGCGCCACAAAATTTAACTTTTTACCAAGAATCTACACAAAATTATGTGATTCAGCTCAAGTTTGATCTGCTGATTTAAAAAAAGTACCAATTTCCCCCCTCTAAGTAAGAAGTTTTACATTTGTGAACACAAATGCGAATATTAAATGTTTGGAAATTTTCCCTTAAAAAACCCTTTAACAAAATTTGTAGTCATTTAACTAAATACATATCTCGATAAATGTTAGGCCACGTTTCGATATATATATCCACATACATACACACACGAGGGTCGTTCAAGGGTCGAGAGTCCTTAGGAAATCCAAGAGATGACGTTCGTAGCATCGAAAATAGTTCGTTTTTAGTCAGATCATGACTCACTAGATAACTGTCTCAGTTATTTCCATTCCGATGGTTTTATTTTTATTACAATGGTCGATACAAGAAAAGTGTTTATTCAGAAAAATGGGAAAAAGTGAGTTTCGAGTGGTGATTAAACACTGAAATTTAAAAGGCTTTACACAGAAAGAGAGCACAGCCGAGTTGGATAAAGTTCATGGTATATCTGCTCCTATGTATGCAACTGCTTACAATTGGGTAAATGAGTCTGAACGTGACCGCTCATCCACAAAAGATGAAAGTTGTTCAAGACGTCCAGTGGAAGTGACTACTCTTGGAATGATTAATAAAACCCACTATATAGTTTTGAGTGATAGACGAATCAAAGTGCGTGAAATAATTGAGCCTTTAGGCATATCTCAATGTACAGTATTTTCAATTTTGCAAGAAAAACTAGGTGCGAAAAAAAAAAAAAAAAACTCGGCATGAGGAGTGTCATGTTTGCTCTCAATGGAAAATAAACGCAATTATGTGGTCAACCCTGAGGCTATTTTGGTGCTTTTTCGTCGTAATCCTGACGAGTTTCTGCGCTGATACATAACTGTGTACGAAACGTTGGAAAACTACGACACTCCGAAGACAAAGGAACTTCCCAAACAGTGGGTTTTGAAGGGAAACGTGCCTTGAAGAAAGCAAAGACGGTAAAATCGGTCGGCAAATTGATGGCTACATTTTTTGTGGGGGGGAGAGGGGTGCTTGCGGAATCATCTGCACTGATTACTTGGAAACAGTAAAAACAATAACTGGAGAGTATTGTGAGTCGTTATTGCATCAGACGAGCGAAGAAATCAGGAAAAAACGTCTTCATTTGAAAAGGAGAATGATCCTCTTTCATCAAGTCAATGCACGGAGGCACACCTGTGCAGTTTCGATGACCAAATCATGGAATTAAAGTTCGAATTATTACAACATCCACCGTAGTCACCGGACTTGGTTCCTAGAATTTTTTTTCTCTTTCCTAACTTTAAAATATGGATTGGTGGACAATGGTTCACGTCAAGCGAAAAGGTCAGTAACCAAATAGATGCCTATTTTGAGGACCTTACGAAATCTTACTTTTTTACACTGCTTTAAAATGTTGGAGATGCGCTTGAAAAGGTGTATAGAGCTTTAAAAAAAAGGATTATGTTGAAAATTTTGAAAAAAGAATTGCCTAAAATAATTTTTTCTATCTTTTTCTAAGGACTTATTGAACGACTCTTGTGTGAATATGAATAATATACACATTAATAATGTTAAATTACCACCAGGACAACACCAGGACAACTCTCTATGGCAAACCACTAGCTTTTCCAAAAAGAAGAAATTTAACATCCCCATCTTAAACTCAAACAAAGGCACAGCAGTAACATATTTACAAGAAGCAAATTTCCTAGCAGAAGCCCTGGCCACAAATTTCCTTGAAACTCCCCTCCCTGTCAATTTCGAAACTAACATTAACGAAGTAAATAACAAAATTAACGAATTTTCTCTCTCCCCTCCTAATACTTTCATCGAGTCAACCTGTCCAGATGAAGTTATAAATTACATCAAAAAAGTAAATCCTAAAAAGGCATCTGATTCATTAATAAAATGCTTAAAAGCCTTCCTCTGAAAATCATCTTTATCATCACCTATTTAATTAACAAAATTCTAAAATTTAAACACTTCCCTAACTCCTGGAAAAAAATCTGTTGTCTTCCCCATACTTAAACCTGGAAAAAATTCTCACTCACTTGATAGCTGCAGACTCATCTCCCTCCTATCCACCCTCAGTAAACTCACAGAATCTATCATCCTAAACAGATTAAAAGCCCACATAGACAAAAACATCTTTATAAATCCAAATCAATATTGGTTTCGTAAAACAACTTTCAACTATTCACCCCTTACTCAAACTAACAAAAGCCTCAGGCCTTGAAAAATGTCAATCCACTGGTGCTGTATTTCTGGATATCGAAAAAGCCTTTGACAGAGTATAGATTGGCGGTCTAATTTACAAATTAACCACCCCTCATACACCGCATTTATTTTAACGCAAAGGAGAGAAAATTCCAGGTAAAAGTAGTGACTTCCTTCTCAAATTCCCAAAATTAATAATGGCGTAGTTCATAGTATTTGTTCGTTATACATTTGATAGAAGTATTGAAAAGCATTAACTTATGAGTGCATATTTACATGAAAAAACGACAGAAACATATTTACATTTTCATGAAAAAATGAAACATATGTTGTATTGTATTAACGATTAGATCATAAGACATGAGAGTGGTTGGGAGAAGAGTGTTGATATTTGTGCGCAGCTGGTGCTAATGCCATGTTTTGAAAATAAAAGGAATCACCAGCAAAAGAACAAAAACCACCAGCACAATTAAATACATACAAGAACCACCAGAAGTCATTGTATTTTGCGAGCTGTAGTAACACAGAAAAAAATGTCTCTGGACGTCTACTACATACGGAAGCGAGGTGTCTATCTAAAAGAAAACACTATTAAGGTTAAATGAATGTAAGGAGTTATTGGTCTTCTTTAACGATCAAAATAATTCAGGACATTTTATTGAATTTTCAAGAAATCCTTTATAGTTGAAAAAACTCGCGTGTCTGGTAGATATGTTTACGAAGTGCTACGAAATTAACTTATCCTTGCAAGAAAAAAAAAATATTGCAGTTTTTAATACGAGATAAAATTGCTTCTTTTGAGGAAAAAAATAAAGTTTTGGATTCCTTCAGTTGAACAGAATAACTAAGTGCCTTCTCTCCTTACATGGATATTTGACTGAAAGCACATTTAAAATAAATGAAGTTTCTGAGAAGTTTTATAAAAACACTCACATGACAGAAAAAACTCTTCTGCAATATTTTTCGAAGATTAGTGAGGACGATTCATGAGTTCGAAATCCATTTTCAATAGCAGCCAAGCCAACAGGCTTAAGTGCAAGTGACTTTGAATAACTAATTGATTTGATAAGTGATTCTGATTTAAAACAAAAGCACCAAGATCAGCCATTAGATAACTTCTGGGCGAATTTATCAGAATAATACATCAAAACAATCTTTTATTGTTTTATTTCCTTTTACCACTCCTTATTTATGTGAAACGGGATTTTTTTTTATTATGCTAGAAGGAAAACAAAGTGCGGAAAAAGGCTTCAAAAGCCACACCAGATAGTAGAATTTAACATTCTACTATTTTATACCTTGTGTCAGGAAGGTTTGCAATTCAAGGACTCAACTTCATTCATGTCATTAAAAATTTTATTCCATTTTGTTATTATGTGTTATAGTTTCAAATTTAAATAATCACTATTTACAAATAGTTGATTTTCTCGCCTCCTTTTTTAAACAAAATATTTGTTATTTTTGTGTTATGTGAGATACGACATAAAATTTAAACGACTGCTAAACAAAATTAGTTTTTTTTTTTTTTTTTTTTCATATCTAAAAATTTTATTGATTATATGTTATTCCATATTCTTCAAAATAAACACGGAAACCCTACTTCAAAGATTTGCTTGATCAATTGTTTCTTGCCTGATTATTTATTGATTTGATTGTTTAATTGCTATTTCATTGATTTGATTAATTGGACTTGGAAGCAACACGAGGGCTATTGGCGACGAACTTCGTAGTTTTGAGTATTGTTCAAGTGACGATGACGACACTTGAGCTCCACCTCTATCTTTAAACTTCCATATCATGCCAATGAGAGGACTTGAAGCCTCGACAGATTTAACGTGCATAAGCCCGGCTACATGGCAGGTCTTTAGTGGAGTCAAGACTTGAACTCACGACTCGACAGAAACAACGTTGGCCGCGTATTCAAGGCCATGTTCACTATGATAATTTATTGAATCTTGATGGCTCAGAATCTAAGTAGTGAGATTGGGTGTCACGATATAAGTTTCAGAAGACGAACGAACAATTTGTTAGAGATTTTCTTTCAGTGCGGCCTGGTTCCAACAGGCCAAAGCCGAATATTGAGTCATGGGCCGGCTATTTAAAACTAGTACATTAACTACCAAACATATCGAAGTCTTAAATATCTTCGAGAAAACCTTTTTTTAATCAACTATAGTTGAATAATGAGCAATTGTTGAGATTTATTAATAAATGAAACTTATCAATCGTCGAAGAGAATATTCAAAGTTTCTTTAAATTTCTTCAGATGAGTTAAATGAGAGGAAAGCAAAAACTTTTCCTTTATGCAAAAGTACTCTTTTTTAATTTTTTTTCATGAGTTACAAAACAACAGTATGAGTAAAATTCACGGTAATCCCAAGAATATATGAATCATATACAAGTAATCGTTCGCTAGAATACCTTACAAAAAACATTTTATTGTTTTCTGTTCTGAGAAAATGTTAATTTAGAAATAGAATTTTGTTTTCAATGTCCCTTTTTCTCTTTTTATTAATGAGTGCAGTTATTATAGGATTTTTGTTCAAATTATCTATATCGCTGTATCTAAATTCGACGTCAGATCTGAAAATAAATTTATTAATGTAGTACGTACTGTTATAAGTAATTCATCATCCACAGAATTCTAAAAATATAGAAAAGTTCTTTAAGTAAAATTTAAAGAGTTACAAGCATAATTAAAAGAATTGTTCTTCTAAGGAGTACACAATTCTCTCTGTGGTTTTATAGTTTTAGCATTTTACATATTATAGTTAAACGAAAGTATAGTGACTAATCATACCACATCATGGAATCACCGTATACATGATAATTAATCTTATTTTGTTTCTATATTCTCAGGACCGCAGTAGCCGAGTGTGGTCACGGTAGTAACCTTATGGTTCGAGTTGTTTGTGTCAAATTGTAGGTTCGAGTTATGATGCCATCAAAGGCCCACTGGGTAGCAGGTTGATATTAAATAAAGGTTAAAAAGGATGTTTGGATAGAAACTGTAGATTACAACACCCATAGGCAACGACAATAGCACAAAATTACGAGGTTCCTATTTGAAAATTTAAATTTACCCTCTTATCAGAATAAGTGAAAATAAAGAGCAGAATTGGTTAGAGTTTCTTAATTGTTAAATTTCAATCAAAATTTCAGATCAAGGTTCAATCAAAATTTCGGGTGTGATATCAGCAGCCCTCACTCTGCTGAAAGTTTGCGAAGACAAAGCGATGAGAGACCGAATTGCAATTGGACGCTACGGAAGTGATCTAACGAAGCATCTACCGCATTGGTCTGAGAGCTAAAGGGGGCGGGACTTCAGTTCAAAGAAGAAAAAGACTCAATTTTTGTCTATCGTCTGTGAGATTTCGAGAGGTTTTTAGGTAAAAAAAAGAATATAAATTAATGAAATAAATTTTAAATGCCGTCCTCGATGCCAAATTTAGAGAAAGTAAGGCCAAAAAAATGTGTGAGATTTTAAAGCATGAGGAGAATGATGCTTGAAAAGAGAGACTTGTTCGGTGTTTCTAGCATAGCATGCGACATCTGGTGAGATAATTCTTGTTAAAAAGTTGAATATAATTGGTTTTTCAATGAAATTTTTTTTAAATTATTAAGAAAAAGATTTTAAAACTTAGGAAAATTATAGAAAATGAATCATGAAGCACAACATAGCTTTTGTGAATAAAATTTAGTGAGTTAAAGTCCTACAAGTTATAAAATTTTTAAAATGCGTAGGATATCATTAATGAATTGCTTTATTGAGTTCTCAGTCTTTTTAGGACTGGAAAGTGCTGGTAATTAGTATGTCTGAGGGCAGTTCTGGGTCTTTTTTGCGATGATGCAATAGATGGATCATGCACTGGCAGGTTTTGAAGTAATTCATTAGGAATTTGAGGTATCCTATTAAAAAGGTGTTTGATTGTTTTTTAATGAACTCTAAAATTGGTTCAATTTTTAGATCTTTATGTAGGACTTCATTCTGGACAAACCAAGGACCATTAATCATTTTCCTAAGGTGAATATTTTGAAAGACGTGCAGTCACTTCAGTTGTGTAGTTGCAGCAGACGCCCAGATGGGGGGAGCATACAAAATGATTCGTTTCAGGATGGATTTGTAGAGCAGAATTTTGAACCGGATCTCCAGCTTGCTCTTTCGAGAAATCAAGTGAGTGATTCTGGTAACCTTCCTGTGGATATCCCGGATATGGTGGGCAAAGGATAATTTTGAGCCTAGAAACAACCCTAGGTTCTTAAATTCTGCAACCCAGGGGACGGGCTGATTGAAAATGGTGACAGTTGGCAGGTTGCCAATGCACCGTTGTTTCGTAAAGAGGAGGCAAGTGCTTTTAGATGTATTGACTTTAATTTTCTAGTCAATGAGCCAAAGCTGTAATCGAGAGATGTATTTCTGCAATCTATTAATAATTTTCCGATTTCAGATGCCTTGGGATTTGATGGCAGTATCATCGGCGTACATGGCCCAATGGATGTTTGAAGCCTTCGAGATGTCGTTTAAGAACAGGGAGAATAATTTTGGAGATAAAATACTTCCCTGTTGAATGCCACTGAGAATTGGTCTGGGGGAGGAAATCGCATTTTCAGCTCGAACCCAGAAACTACGAGAGTCCAGGAACGAATGGATAATTTTGATTAATTGGTCCGAAATTCCAAGTCGCATCACCTTGGAAATGAGCCCTTCATTCCAAATTTTGTCAAAAACTTCGGTGATATCAATGAAAAGCATACCCGTGGCTTGGTTTTTAGAAAAGCCATGTTGAACCAGTTCAGTGACTCTAAGTAACTGAGTTACTGTGGAGCACTTTGAAACGAAGCCATGCTGCTATGGAATAATAATATTCCTGGCTAAGCAGATCTGGTTCAGTTGAATTAAAATAACAAATTTGTATACTTTGCTCAGGGAACTGAGAAGAGATATCGGGTGGTAATTTTGAAGATTTCGATCATCAGAATTAGGCTTGAGAATAGGAAGTGAATTGAACACTCAATGAATTTTAACCGTTTGAATATATGAAGGTAAATTATGTTTTTTACTAGTATAAGACATAAATATCAACGTGACTAAAAGTTTTACTCACCAGCTCTATCAAAATATTTATGATTATGAAAATGTTCAAATACTTTTACCCATTGGTCGTTTATTTAGTAGTTCTTATGCTCAAACACGAAATGAAACGCGATTTCATATTTTTTTTTCAGTGCAATAAATAAGTTGGCATAATCGACATCGAAAGAACGTCCAAAAGTTCTTTCATTTTCCTTCAATTTCGTCTATTCGCGTAAAAGATTCTTTTACTTTTTTTTTATGCTGAACTCTTTCAAAATAAACCGCTTGAAAAAAGATGTGTTCGAAGGAAAACCTTTTCTACTTGTACAAGTAGCCGTTATATTTTAAAGAATTGTGCTCCAATCAAAGAATTTTTATTCCCTAGTATTTGGAATTCATAAATAAAGACCAAAGTAGATAGCATTTCTGAACAGTTCAAGATTACGAATTATTTAATTAATTTCATATGCCTTATCATCCAATATATTTATGATCATCATTTATTATAATTATCTCGTAAATTAAATTGACTTGATTTTTTTCTGACCTATCAATCAATTGCAAAATAGAAATTATTACTCGTATTTTTCGGAATTATTAAATAATTTACTGAATTTCATTTATATGTATTTTGTATATATTCTGTGTTGAATCTGCAATTCTGCATTATTGCTTACAGTATTTCAGAAAAAAATGTGATTTAAAATACGAAAAAAAAAAAAAAAAAAAAAATTACCTAAAGATCTCGTCAGTGAATAGCATAAGATAATGAATTTTTGGCTCCAAATAATGATTCCCTGAAGAAAGGAATCTTGAAAAGGGGCGCCTGTAAATTGAAATGTTATCTAAACCACTTCACTAAGTAGGAAATTGAAATTTTATCATTCAATAGTTAATAGGCATGCAAACACATTTATCTTACGAAGAAAAAACTTTTTATTTCATTCCAAATTTATCTCCTGCTAACACGTCAAAATTTCAGCATTTGCTTGAAGGAATTAGAGAACTTTTTTCATTCTAATATCTGAGAGGGATGTTTTTATTTTTAATTGACTAATGGCTCTTGAAACTACTACATATTTGAAAATCCTTTGAGTGGTTTTCTTTTAGTCTTATTGTATCATATTGAAAACATTTAGGAAAGTATTTATTTCTTTTATGTATCCCTGTTGAACATTTTTCGGAATCTGTTAATGAGTGGGCAGAGGATGCCTAGAGGATTCAAGATTCGCGATACGCATAAGGGAACCGAATCAGTTGGGAGTACGCTGACTGAAAAAGGTTGGGAACCACTGTACCGAAAGAAAGGTGGTGTCAGTGGCATTTACGAAGTTCTTTTATGGAGGGGAAGGGGAGGTTCTATTTAAAAAAAAAAACTCGTAGACGAAAGCTTAGACGTGTATAAAACATTAAGAATTTATAAACTTTTTCATTCCATTGTTTATTGGAGGGGTAACCCTTTTCATTGTGTACCTCACTGGGTTAAGTTGCAAGTGTTTTCAAACTGATTGTCAAAAAGTCAGCTGAGGACTGATTTCCATCTATTTCACGATCGGTGACAAGTGATTTATTTGTTATAAATGTGTTTTCCGTTCCTGAGCTTGGGATGGCAATTCTTATTTCAAGTGAATCTTAAAAAGAGTGGAGGAGTAAATTACTATAGAAAAAAAAAATACTATTGATTCCGAGAAGTATTGAAAAGTTTGGTACTCTGAAATTTTACAATCATAATTTACAATTCTATAACATTTCATGAAAAAGGCTCTGCTCACGATGTGATATAATAATGGGGGGGGGGGAATGTTCGAATTTGCATGAAACTGTACGTAAGGTCCTTAGTAGTTATTAACCAATTACCATTCCTCTTAGGAAATACATTCCAATGGGATTTTAATATTTTGTAAGCACTCTTAAATCGAAGGAGTTTACCCATGGAGGATATGAATTATCTTTCCCCTTCTTTTGTTCTGTAAGTGGGCTTTATTAATACTATACTTGGGGGGAGAGCACGCCTCAGGTCAATGAAAGCAGTGTTACACGCTTGCATGCATTACAAAAAGTCGCACAGCAGTTATATTTCATCAAAGACACAAATCACGGATTCAGATTTAAATAAAATAATATGGTACATTATCAACACAAAAATCTCACGTCCTGTGTAAAATATACATACATAAGAAAATAATTAAGAGGGGGGGGAGAAGAAATAATTATACGAAATTTTTTAATAATAAAAATAAAATATAATAAAAATGCATTGAAAAAGTATATATCTAACAATGAATTTGGTAAAATCTGTGGGAAATTTGAAGCAAAATTTGATCATTCACGGCGATGTTGTTGGATGATTGATCAATTGTGAATGATTTTCGACCTCAAGAATTTTATTGTGAAAAGCATAAAGATTCACAGTAATATGTTGCGCCAAAAATTTGATTCAGGTGGCAATCAGCTTTCGGGCTCTATGTATATGGATTCTATTTTTATTTTTAATGAATTTTCGAGTATAGGGAGTGGGAGTTTTAACTGACTTTGTGGTGCTGGAAGTGATTCAGGATTTTTAATAGTAAAGGAAATGGAAGCTGTTGCATTATCATGTTCAGTAATATAAATTAACTGTTCAAAGAGATGGAACGACCACTGTTTAAAAGACCAATAATAGTTTTGTTATTCTCTGTCATTATAGGTATTCCGTCAGTTGTAACACCTCTGACCTCCCCAAGAAATTACCTCCTGGTTCAGAGCCGAGACGTCAACGGAACCAGAGAGGGTTGGAGTCTATAACATACGCTAGATGGCGCCACATGATGGAAACATTGCAGCAAAAGTACTCCATTTCCGCCCAGTGTTTTTTCGTCAGAGAGGGCTTGGATTTCGAGGAACTAACGTTTCCCTGTCACTGTCCAAACCTGGACAAGGCCTAAATTAACTTGTTATAAATTCCCTCCTCTAAATATTACTTTTAATTGTTTTATATCGCCTTTGTAACTGTGTTATTTTATGTCATTAAATATATATTAATTTACCCCGAAATAATGTTGATTTCTTTTTTTTTTTTTTATTTATTTTAACCTAGTTATGACATAATAATCGGTTACAGCACTTAACTTAAAACGCATTGTCTATAATTCTATGAAATCTTTTTTTCTTCTTTTTATCTTGTAAGGAGAAGAAGACATTTGACCATCAGAAACAATATGCTTGACCCGACAGAAAGCATTCCTCCTGCCCAATCCTTTTCAAGTGATAGTATACAATTTTCAGTTATATTGATTACATTGAAGTCATTTCTAATATATTCAATGTAAATCTTTGAAGCACGTGCGAATTATCGAAAATTCTTGCAACATTCACGATGTCTCTTTCCTGTCTCGAAATAAAAAATATCACTAATTCAAAGTTTAGAAAATCACAAATAAATATATTTATTCCATTGTGTTAATCAAATTCTACAAAGAAAATAAACAAATATTGCACATGATTAACTTCACATTTGTAAATATTATTTTTTAAAATCATTAACGTAGCATCCTGTTTACTTCTGTTCAAGTTAAAATATTGATAAAATACTTTTTCTCATAATAATATATTTAGAATAAATTGGATTAATAACTCTTATGGAAAAAATTTCGAGGAGGCTACGAGTTATTAAAAAACTAACTTAAAAAAAAACTAAAGTTAAACTTTTTAGTCTCTCATTGGCATTAATTTATACAGGGTGTTTATAAAATTTCGGACATATTTTGATGCTTAATAACTCATAAAATAACGAAGATAGATTAAATTAATAACATAAATGGTTATATAGACTCAAAAAGTTTCATGATCCTTGTCAGTGAACTCTTACGTGTGTCCCCTTCGTCATGTGCGGTTGTAATCCTAGCTTTTAGGTCATCAGTGTTCGAAGCTTTCCTTCTGTAAACAATATCCTTTACAAATCCCCAAAGAAAAAAGTCCAAAGTCATTGTATCAGGTGAGTGGGAGGCTAAGGAATTAGATCACCTTGACCAATTCATTTTTCTGTAAAATGGTCATTCAAAGAACTACGAACAATGGTATCCAATGAGGTCGTGTACCGTCTTGTTGCAAAAAGACATGTGACTAAAACTCTTTGATTTGTAGAAATATAAAATTTTCCAACATGTCTCAGTAAACGACTGATGTTTCTTTTCAGTCAAAAAGAAAGGCCTATTGACGTGGCCGTACATCAGTCAACACTTCATATTAATATTTAGGGAGTCCCTTTGTAACTCACGGTATTCATGGGGGGGGGGGGGCAGAGCTCCATATGCACTAGGGTTTCATTTTCGGGAACCCGGGATCCCGGGAAGTCATAAGATTTCTGTACTTTTTCTATTCCCGGGAAATCCCGGGAACGAAATAAAAGTTGATGAAGAAAATATTAAAGAAGAGTTTAGATGTGAAAAGGTGATTTGTTTGGATACCAAAACACGATGGAATAATTTGTTGTAAGATTTTTAGGAATAAAGTCTGCAATTTTAAAAGCATTAATTGACATTAAAGAAGAACAAATGATAGCCATTGTAGAGTTTGAGATTGTGACTATAATTGTAACTGGCTTAAAGCCAGTAAAAATTGGCATAGAAAAATTATGCAGTCAAAATGCAACTTTGCTAACTGCAGAAGGTGTATTTTCTTTCGTTATTGGAGAATTGAACGAACAAAATTCAGAATTTGCAAAAAATATGAAAAATTCTCTAATCCAAAGAATTAATGAGAGACGCAACGTTAATTTAATAGGAATAATGCAATACCCGAATTTTGGGAGCAGCTGCAGTTACTGTCGATATTTCGCGATTGCCTGGTAAAAAATGTTAGGTTAGACAAGCCCAAATGATTGGGACAAGGCTTTACTGCGAAGAAGAGGACTCAATATCCAACTCTTCGCAATCAGAAGAAGAGAGCATGGAGATTTTGAAAGAAAAACATATGACGTTGGACGAAAAATTAGAGAAAGCAATTTACTCTTAAACAAAAGTTTTATATTATTCAACCAAAAAAAGTACTAGTCTCAACAAAATCATGAAACAAGAGATGTAGTTATTCGACTCGACTGAAAATCCATCACCAAACATTATAAAACTATATGAGGCTTTAAAAACAATTCCTTCAACGTCAGTTGAAGCCGAGAGAGCATTTTCTGCTGCCGGAATGTTCGTCACAAAGCTTAGAAGAAGGCGGAGTGATAAAAGTATAAATTGCTAATGCTTTCTGAAATCCTGTTTTAAAAATGAATAATCAATTTATTACATATTTTTTGTATTTTTTAGCTCATTATATAAATAAGCATTAATTTTGGAATTAATATGTATTTTTATTTTATATAATTATTACTGATTTTATTTAAAAATAACTTGTTTTTAAATTTTTTGAAATTCTGATGTATTCCCGGGATCGACAATTACATTCCCGAGATTTCCCGGGAATGGAAAAACCCGGGAAATCAGAAACCCTAATATGCACGCATTGTGTTGGTTTACTATGTCAGAAAAATGGAAGTAGGGTTCTTTAGGGAACTATTCTTTCCTATTGGTCACGGTTTTTGTGACTTTCGATAGTGAATATAGCATAGAATTAATTTAATTAGGTTGCGTGATGTAAAAAAAAAGAAATTGAGATAACTCCTTGACCGGTTCCGGATCATTATGGAATTTTATTTGCCAGAGATCAGATACACGACAACATCTTTAAGCAAGCAAAGTGGTTCAATCACCACATTTTTATCCAAATATCACAGTTCGTTTTACAATTAAAAGCATGATCACAATTTAACCAAAAATATTAGTATACAAAAATAAAGTTAACAACTGAAGTTTAGGAACTAACAATGAATATTTGCATTGCTGTTGTGTATCCATTGTATTTATTAAAATGCAATAAATAATTAATAATAATTTTGAAATATTTTCGATCACTTTCTTAACTGTCTACAACCAAGTATGGCAAGACTCGTGCAGCCATCTAGTGAGGGAAAACTCATCTAATGTCGTCCTCACAGAACATTATGTAATTATGAAATTCAGCATATCTTCTGTCTTCCTTAGCAGATCTGTTGCAAAGACCATCATCCAAGGCCTATCGTCTAGTTCCAAAGCGAACAATTTGAACTTTGTAAACTTGTAGTCTCAGTCTTTTCTTAACAACCTTGTACACAGTCGAACTTGGCATATTCAATTCTGTTGCCGCTGATCTCACGTATCTCCTAGAATTAAGTAAGAATGTCTCTTTGATACCTCAACAGCAACATCGTTCATGGACCTCTGGAATGCTTTTTACCAGCGATACTTTGTTTCTAGAAGAAAACAAAATTTACACCGAAAAATGCTGTTTCTGGGTGGAAGATATTTTTGGTACACTTTTCTGTAATTTCTCTGTGTTTGTGTTTCGTTCCTATGAACCATCATAAAGTTTGTGCTTTCTCTTGTGGTATATTCATTCTCTTCAATATCCGGTCGAATAAAACAAAACATACAAAAGTACAATAATACATCAAAATACAATAAGACAATACATCAAAAGTAAACATAACATTGCATTTTAACAGTTGCCAAAAACAAACGAAAGAACAATGCAATTAATAAGTAGATGATATTTGCAAAAGAAAAAATATTCAAGGGCGAAAATGAAATTATCTGCAATTGATAACAAGCGCAGATGATATTTACAAAAATAAAGATATTCAAACCAAAACAGGAAAATATATGAGTTATTTCACCAATAAATGCCAGAAGTTTGGGTTCGAATCGGGAATAGGGTGTCCTCTAGGATAATGGCGATGAAACTTGGCGACTTTGTAGATAGGTTGCCAAACGTGCGTGATTTAAGCATTGAGTATGCTTAGGGTTACCATGACCTAAATCGCCAATTATCGCTCCCAAAAGTAGCCAATCGCCTAGGGGACATCCTATTCCCGATTGGAACCTAAGTTTGTTTATATCTTTGTTTGTTATTATTTTGAGTTATTAAACATCAAAATGTGTCCAAAATTTTATAAACAACCTGAATTATCCTTCTCTGAGACTGTTATGATGGTGAAGTTAGGAGGAATACGTTTTTCTTAAGAAATAGTAAGATAACTTCTTTATTCAAGTGATATTGATTGAAATATATAAACTTGAAAACAGCATTAAAAAAGTAAATAAAATTGCTCACTAACTGGTAAATAAAGTATTGCAAAATGTTTAATCAATTATATCCATTTCAAATTTGACATCCAATGAAATTAATTTTTAAAAAAAGAAGAATATGAAGTAGATAGTGAAAATTTTATTGCATCTCAAAAAAATTTAAAAAAAATGTTGCTAAGCATTGGAAAGCTGTTTGTAAAAATTTGCAATATACGTATTATTTTATTCAAGGGAATAAATTGAAGGAATAAACAGTAAAAAAAAAAAAAAAAAAAAAAAAGGAATAAGCTGTAATATTATTTCTTCCAAGAACCACAAAAATTAAATTGTAAAAATTTATAGACTTTTTCTCTCTTTCAAAACAACTTTCAGAACATAACATCAATTTTTAAATTTTTTTTACAATAATTCCAAACTTGAATAGATCAAAAATAAACTTTCACCTTCTAAAATTGTTTTTTAATAAATGTAAATATTTGCTATTCCCATATAATAATAAAATATGAAGAAGAAAGAGAAAGATAAAATATAACACTTGAAAAAATTCAATCTATATTTTTTGATACTTTTCTCAAAATTAGATAAGTTCCACAGATTTCCGTTATGATTAAACAACATGATTTCATAATATTAAAAAACACCAATTGCTTTAAGAAATGAAATAATAATATTATATAAAATAGAACTTTAGAAAGTATTTTTGTAAGAATCCCCCTGAGCATGTATAATATTCCTCGAGCATAAAAATAAACATTTTAATTTCCTTAAGGGCACTTCAAATATTTTTCTAAGAATGTAGTAAAATTTTTTTAAAGAAAAAAAAGTTCGAAATTATTGTATGGAATGTTTCTTTTTTTACAATATACAATCATTATAAAATATATAATTGCATTTTAAATGTTTTTATGTAGCGGATGGATAAAAAAACTTATAACATTAAGTCTCATTTATACATCATCATTTGTGACGTAGCCAGAAATTCGGAGCTCTAATGAGCGATTATCGCTTCTGAATGACACTTGCTAAATTTGGCAATTTTGGCACCCTTCGAAAAATCTTGAGTAAAATATTCCTTTTGCTCACAGATGATCTGTCTGATTTCAAGCAACAAAATAAATTTTTGAATTTAAAAAATATGTTTTTGCCAGTGCATCAAAAAGGAAGACTTTTCTGTATGCACTTTGCCTTTCCTATTACTGAAAGTATTTTCGATCATTGTCATGCATTAGAGTCGATTTTTCAGATCTTTAGTAGATATTTAAAAACTTGCAGGAGTTACAAAAACATCCCTTTCTACATTGATATGAATGCATTTCTTTCCATATAATAAAAAAATAATAATCTAGATTGAAGATAAAAAAATACAAAACTTCATAGGATTGATATTACATTTGAAATTCCTTAATGACGTGCCAATGGGTGTCTTCAGTGTTCTTAGCAAAACTTTGCATGTAACTTTTTTTTTTACAAAGTTTTAACCTAAGATAAAGCTAAAAAGTTATTATAGCATTCTTGTCAAAAAAAAAAAAAAAAAAAGTTTTAGAATGACAGAGGAATAATTCAGGACCACACAAAGTTCTGGTGTTCAGTTCGTACACGACTTGTATAATCATTCTAATTAGAGAGTCACTTGATCGAGGTTCAAAATTATGAGGTATAGCGGAGTACTTGTTTTTGGGGTACATAACCCTCAAGGGCTTTAATCCCCAGAATTTACTACTGATATAAGATGTATAGCTGAACATTGGTTTCTCACTTGCCCAGGAGTTAAAATTTAATACATGAAAAATTTAGTGAAATTAATCGAGCAATAGTAAACTATTTTTATAAAAGTGCATTAAAGTTAATTATTTACTATCTGAAAAGTTAAAATATTTATTTATTTAAAGTTAGTTTAATCATTATAGTGGTGTTGCAAGGAAAAAGCTATTTTATGAGAAATTTAGTAATATTAAAAGGTTGGCAGCAGTAGATATTATTATCTTGCTGTCCAGTCTGGTGTTTTTATAGGTTGTCTGGATTGGTTTGTTTTAATTAACGTCACACTAAGAGCAACAAGGGCTATTGGCGACGGACCGCGTAATTTTGAACTTCGGTCAAGAGACGAGGACGACACCTGAGCTGGCACCCCTCGTAACATCCACACCAACGGGAGGACTTTGGGCCCCAACAGATTTAACGGGCATCAGCCCCGGCTACACGACGGGTGTTTGGCGGCCAAGGATCGAACCCGCGACTGAACGAAAACCGCAGGCCACTTCACGACCTTGACCACTAGGCTACAGCGGCCCACACCCGCTAAAGCAGATATTTTGGAGATTTTACACGGCAAATAACACTGGAAACTTAGTACCTGTGCAAGGCATAACGAATTCGACTAAATACATTGAAATGTTACGGTATAAGATACTTGGTAGATTTTTATGTTAGAAAATCAAAGATGCTTGATTGGCCTGGAAATTCATCAAAACTAAATCCCATTGAGTTTAGTTTTTATTAACGTCGCACTAGAAGCAACAAGAGGGCTATTGGCGAAGGACCTCGTAATTTTGAACCTCGGTCAAGGGACGAGGACGACACCTGAACTGGTACCCCCTCTCCTAACTTCCACACCACGCTAACTGGAGGACTTTGGGCCAAAACAGAATTAACGAGCATCAACCTCGGCTACACATCTGGTCTTTTGTAGCATCAGGCTCGAACCTATGACTCAACGAAAGCCGCCTGCCACGAATCCGCAGTCTTATCCACTAGGCTACTGCGGCCAGTTTGTCTGAAGTTTTTCTCTCAAGATTAAGAGGGTGTCTTCTGATTGGTTGTTCTGGAGGTTGGTTATCATTGGATGGGCGGGTTCGGAAAGGATTTTGTTGTTTTGTATGACGAAGTTTTTAGAAGATGATTTAGGGAAAAGATTTAATAATTATCTATTAAAATTTCTCTGGGTCTATGTAGTAGTCGATTACTTCGTATTGAAGTATATTTTTCCATTGCTTGGGTGGTTCTATTTGTAGAGGTATCAATTTTATGGAAGAAGTTTTAAGATAACTTTTTAATACAGGTTTTGTGTGAAGGGTATTTGATGGATTTTCTAATATCGCTATTTCGCATATGCCAATGAGCTTCTACAATCATTCTGAGGGCTACATTTTGATATTTTTCGAGGATATCGAGAGCTGAGTTAGCACAGTGGGACCAGACTGGACAAAATTATGAGGTCCGTCGCCAATTGCTCTCGTGTTGCATCTAGTGCACCGTTAATAAATTCAATCAATCAATTCAATCCGAGATGGATCCGGATCTACCCATTAATTCTCAAGATGTAGAACTGAAGATTCGTTCATGTTTACGATTCGTGAAAAACTTTAGCATATTCTATATTGCACTATATCCCACAATCAAGCATTTAATTTTCTTTCAGTACTTTTTTTTAATTTCAGTTTTACCACAACTAAAAAGTTTTCGCAACAGAATTTAAGGAAATTTTTCAAACCTAAAGTGTAATGGCTTATTTATCTCTAAATCAATACTTAAACGAAGTAAGGATATGTTCTTAAAAAATTGACATTTCAAATACTTTCATATTCTAAATTATTTAGGCTAGGGTTCAGTATAAAAATGCTATTTAGGAAGTTCGAACTTTCAAATGCAATCAAATTTGAAAATCGAATAAGTTTTAAGTGTCTAAAAGGACTTTAAAATCATTTCTTTTGTGTATAATTATGTTAATATGGTGTTTAATTGGAAAAAAAAATTGTACTGAAAAGTTTACAACTAGCAGTTTTATCTGTCGTACATTTTTTTTTCCAAAAATTTAATTTTTATTTCTCAACTGAAATTATATGTATAATCTAAATTCGTCTTTTTTTCTAAATGGTTTTTATAAACACTTTCTTTTAAAATTAATGTCTGTAATTCGTCACATGAATTTGTAACTCGTAATTTATTCATGTTATTTAAAGAATTACATAATTATAGTAACAGTTCTAAATATTTATTATACAATTGATTAGCATGTTTGCTTTTTTTAAAATTATAATTTAAAAATGCAAGATGTATAAATGATATTTAAATGAATAAATGTTTGATTTTAAAATATATATAGAAATGCTTAAATTTTTCTTGTATCCTCATGCAGGGTTTTGCAAGTTTGATATTTTTTTTTTTTTTTTTTTTTTAAAAAAAAAAAAGCTTTTTAAATTATTCTGTTATTAAAATAATTTGTTATAGATTACCTTTTATTTGACTCTACAAAATATTTCAAGTTTCCTCATTGTTTGAAATCACGATTAAAATTTTCATTACTCTTACTAAGTTGCTTATACATCCCTGATCGGTAATTTTAATGAAGTATTTCAATATTGTTATTAAATATATTTTTGCTTGTTTTGTAGATAGAAGATCTCTTAAAACATGGAAATGGAGAAAAGTCTGCTGTAAGTAAATGATTTCATATTTTTAATGCTGTATAAGTTCCATATATTTTTTAACTGTAATCCTTGATTAATATTGGTGTTTAGTATATTAGTTAGTTTTAATAGTAATATTAATCGATATTATATGTTAAATTATTTTTTAATATAAAATTTTTACCATTAAATTCCATTTTTATCATTTTAATGGTTCAATACAATTTTAATTTTTTTACCATTGAAATTATATCTCACATTTGCCACTTCATATTGGTGCATAACAGCTAAAATCTTTCCAAGTGGTATATGAAAATCATTGTGTGAATATAAACAATGGTTTTAAAATAAAGGAAGGAACCATTGATGCCTTATTGCTAAGGAAATACACTAAAATGAAAGTGCAAATTTGTATAACTTTAACTGAAAAATGACTGCAATTTCTATTAAGTTTTTTTTTAAATAAATAATGTAATATTTGTTCTATTTATAATTTTTAGTTATACTATAGTTTGACTATTTTATTCAATGATTAAAATATTGTTAATTAATTTTCCTTGATTTTTTATTTAATGTAATTAGGGTGTACTGAAGCTATTTAAAATGTCACCTGAAACAACTTAAAATTTTTATTCAAGAAAAAGTTAAACTTATGTATGAAATTTTCTATGGTATGCAAACTTTAGATAAATGCACTTCAGTTAGTGGGACGAAATGCATTAGATATATTTGACATGCAACACATGATTTTAAGTTCTGTCCTCATAAACTATCTTTAGAAAGAAATATTTTAAGGACTCATTTATTATTTAATGCGTAATCCGAAGTTTGTTTTAAGCTATAATGTTATTGATTTCATTAATTCATAGTATAATACAGTTTGAAAAACAAAGAGATAGAAAATTTATTTTGCATTTGATATTGGAACTCAGTAGTGCAGTGTTTTACTTTTCTACTAAGGTAAAGTAGCTTCAGATTATTGGACTCTTCAATTATAAACATTGCCAAGAAGTAATGCAATATCAAAAACTTATAGTATGTGGTAAAGTTTATAATTAAATAGTTTTCAGTATTGTTGCAATGTTATTGAGTATATTGACATTCTTGTTCAACATAAAAAATTGACAAATCAGCAGTGGTCTCTAACATTCTCTGCACAGGTCATTATACAGTAAACTAAGATGTTATAATATGTTTGTTACAAAAAAGACAAGAAATGCTGTGTAGATCTCTGCATAATGGACTGTTTTGATAAGTGGCACACTTGTGTGAAGTTGTGAATGACATAATGCATTCAAACAGTAGTATACATTCAAAAAATGTATTTGTAAAAATTTAGTGGTGATATGTGTATGGAACAAAGCTGCACAACATTACCACTTCTCTAGTTTTCTGAGTAATATATAGGTAAGGCTATTTAATTACATAATTTAGGCATTAAGAATTTTTTTTTTTTTCAATTTATCACAAATTGCCATCAATTATTTACATTCCCAAAATGGTTTATTAGGTATATCTGCATAATGGCAGAAAATGTTGATGTGTTTCAGTTGGTTTTTATTTTATTGTTCTATCGTCTGTAGAATAAAAGATATTTGCGCTATTGCTAAAGTGTAGCATTTTAAACATTTGCATCCATTTAAATTCTGGCCACCAGAAAGTGCAGTTGTGTGAAAAGTACATATGTTAAGGGTTAATTTATTTTATGAATTATTAGTTTTTCAATTTTCATCTATTTTGTAATTTTCTATTGAAATGGACCATTAAACAAATTTAGTTTTTTCAAAAATTTTTTTTGCTCCTCTTGGAAAAAATACGGTGGAGCATAGCATGATTGTTTTTATGGCTATCAATATTCAAGTGTAAATTTTAAATTATTTGGTCAAAAAACAAATCCTTATTTTTCAATTAAGTACCTAATATAATTTTTTTTATAGAAAAAATATTAATTACATAAAGCAAAATTTTGTGATTAAAATACCCGTACAATGTTTTATATGTGAATGCAAAAAATTTATTTTAAAATCAAGTACCATCTCGTGTGATACAGAAACAAAAGGAAGTGAAAATATGTATTCTGCAATGGTACAGATTTTCACTACTATTAATTGCAAGAATTTTTTGAAATAAAAATTTACATTTGAGTGTTTTAATTTTGTGTCTTAGTGCATTATAAATTTTTAACAGAATCATTTTTAGATTATAATAAACTGAGACTTTAGTAAGAAAATTTATTACAAAAAGCATTCAGCATAAACTATGATAATATAGAAGTATTTTTATTATAATTTTTAAGCTCAAAATTGAAAAAGTTGAATATTTATAAGTGTAATATATTATAAGATATAAAAGGATTTAATTACATATAGTGTTTTAAGGGGGTAATTTATATTATAAAAGAATATTAACAGACAATATTTTCCAATTGCTATAAAGGAAATATATAATTATTATTATAAATATTTATTTAAGATAAGGGAATTATAAATTTTATTCCATTGACTCTAAAAATCTCAAAATTTATGTATTTATACATTTCTTAAAACCTTATATTATAAATTTTTATATTAATTAATATTTTCTGACTAATTTTAATATTAACTTAGTTTTCTGTTTAAATAATTATTAGCAAATAAGGAACTATACAACATGTCTTGATTTATGCAGCTGTGAATTAAATTCTTGAGTAATTATGTTATATAAATATTTTTCTGCCAAACATGTTTTTAAGAATTTACTTAATTAATAAAATTTAAATTTTTTAAAAAAATATCAATTGCTAAATAAGTTTTCAGATAAATAAGTTAAATCTAAACAAGTTATCACTTTTTTAAATAAGTTATCAGATTAAGAGTCTCTTACAATTATGTGTAGACTTAAGGAAAAAAAACTTTTCATGAAAAGTAGTTTAGTAACTAATGTAATATTTCTGTTTCAGGAATATTTATCGATTCAGCATCCTCATGCAACAAATTCTAGAATTTACAATTCTAATCCTGAGTCAAGTGTTCGAAGGATATTTGAACCGCCATGGGATGATCTTGTTTTGTATCACATAAAGTAAATAAAAGTAACTTTTATTAAAACAAAAATTTTGTATGTATAATTGTTTTAGACATAAATTTATTTTTTCACTATATAAACTATATCCATATTCAAGTAAAATCATGTTAACAAAATTTTTTATAAGTAATAATTTTGAATTTATATTTAGATGTTTGCTTGAAATAAGTAAAGAGAATTATGTTGAAGCTTTTAAACATCACTTTTCTCTTGTACAGTATCCTTTGAAAAATGATATTTATTTTAGATGGCATATTCAAATATGATTGTTGTCCTTAAAATGTGGTTCCCAAGGAGTTGCAGGTGCAAGGAACGCTGTTACACTGGCATGTAGCTTGGCTTCCTTTTTCCTATTCCCCCCCCCCATCAAGCTATCTGCAACACTCATTTTTGGCTTGACAGCCATTAAAGAGGGAGCTCCCACTTGTTTCTCTTGCTAGGTGCGAATTATTCTCTGTGATTCATTTTTTGCGTGCAAAAAACACTGGGCCAGTAGACATTCATTCCCAACTGTGTGAAGTCTACAGAGAAAAGCATATAAGCATTCAATACATGCACAAATTGTGCAGAGAATTCACAGATGGTTGTACAGACATCCATGACAAACAACATTCCGAATGGTCATCAGTTTCGGATAAAACGATTACGAAATTGTAAGAAGCATTGCTGAAAGATCGAATGGTAACGTTTTGGGGCCTCCGCAAGATGATCCCTGGTGCCAACAAATCCTGCATTCACAAAATTTTGACAGACTATTTAGGGTATGCTAAGGTTGTGCAAATGGGTCCTGAAACTGCGTACTGAAGACAACAAATGGAAACATGTTGAAAGAGAACAGAAATATTTAGGCCTGCGAAATCTGTGGCCAGAAATTCTTGGACTCTATTGTCACTGGGATCAAGACCTGGTCCGCTACATGCCACTGGAAATAAAAGAACAATCCAGTCAGTGGAAAGTGGCCGTAGTAGCCTAGTGGTCATGGCGTCAGAGTCATGGCCAGCAGTTTTCGTTAATTTTCGGGTTTGATCCTTGGCCGCTAAAGACCCGGCGTGTAACCGGAGCTGATGCTCGTTAAATCTGTTGGGGCCCAAAATTCTCCTGTTAGATTGGTGTGGAAATTAGGAGAGGGATGTCAGCTCAGGTATCATCTTTGTCTCTTAACCAAGGTTCAAAATTACGAGGTCCATTGCCAATAGCTCGTGTTGCTTCTAGTGCGAGGTTAATATAAACTAAACTAAACCTGTCAGTGGAAACATCCAAGGTCACCAAAGCTGCAGTAGTTCAAACTAACACTCTGACGACAAAGTGAGGGCAAGCGTCTTTTGGGACAGGAAGGGATTATTTTTGTGCGATTTCATGCCTGCCTGTACAGCAATCACTGTGGACTGCTACTGGGAGATGTTGAAGAACCTTCACTGCGCATTTCAAAACAAGAGGAGAGGCATGCTCACAAAGGGAGTGCTTCGCCATCAAGACAACGCTCATCTGCACACCACCCATTTAACAACAGATTTGGATGGAATACTGTCACATTCTTGCCCTATTGCCCAGACTTACTTCCAAGTGACTGCCATCTCTTCCCAGAATTGAAGAAATACTTGGATGGGACGCATTTCAGAACCGAAGAGGAGCTGAAAGAAAAGATTTTAAGCTACCTATATTTATATATGCAGCGCGGCTGAAATGTTCTACGATTCAGGCATGAAGAAGATGGTACATCATATGCGAAAATGTGTTGATATCAACGGCGATTATGTCGAAAAATAGGGAAAAGTCTAATCCTTCCAGAAATAAATTATTCAATGCCAATAAACATGTTTTTCATTGTGAAAAATCATTGGGAACCTTATTTTATGGACAACCCTCGTAATAATTATTATTATGTATATTTAGAATTGTTATGTTTGTATTGCTTATATTACATTTATTTGATAACTCAATAAGTCATAATTTATTAGATTTTATCTCTTTATTTATGTATGTCATTAAAAATATAATATTTTCAAAAGTTAAACATTAAAATGATTATAAAAGTTTAATTTTATTAACCAATCTGGTAGTATATCTTTCTTAACTATCTCATAACATTTACTAAAATATTGCAAAGTCAGAAAGATGAAAACTGGGCTCTTCCCATTATGTTCTCTGTATGCTTAGATCTGAGGAAGCTTGCCACTAAGGTATGTATCTTTAAAAGGTAAAGGTGTATCTTTTTAATTTAGAAACTGTTGTTTTTGGTTATATGCCTATGAGTTATTCATTAATTAAATTTATAATATGTAAAAATTCAAATTGTTTAGCTTTAAATTATAATTATCAGTAGCATTTAATAATATGAATGTAAGTTATTTCAACTATACAAAATTATATATTATACCATATCTAATTTAATTATAATTAACAGATTTTTCTCTATTGTTTTACAGTATAAGTTTTTTTAAATTTTTTTGTACAAGGAAATTGTAATTTATTTATTAGGCAGATTTACAATTAGACAAAAATGAAAAGCCCCATGAAATGTTGGAGAAAGGAGCTGATTTGCTAATGGGTTTTTTTCGTATTTGTGTTGGAGACAGGTACGTGTTTATTTTTTTTTATATCATATGTACTGTGTGTCAAAGTTTAAGAGAAAGTTTAATCTGTCGAAAAAATACATTTCCACAAATTTTGTTTAATGTTTTTCTATTGTTTACTTTAGTTTGTTCATAATATAGTATATTTTTATTGTGTAGCCAAACTGCTTAAGCCAGTTGCAGAATTAAAAATGTTACGATTCATTTTCTTACTGAAGGTTTTTATCCTTCTATTTTTGGCTTTTTTTTTTATTTGACATCTGTAAGTATAGTTTTGATTTTGGTATTGGTTACATTTTAAAATTTTATAAATCTTGCAATGTATTTACTTAATTATGTAATGAAAATTTTTCATTAGTGTATATGAAATTAGGCATATAAAAATGAATTAGAATGAATAGAATGTTTCCCTTTTTTTTTAAATTTTATTTCTGTCCCTTAACTCTTTATATGTTAAGTTTCTTTTTGGTGATCTATAAGTATGATTTATGCTTTTGATTCAATATTTTTTTTCTTGAAAAATTTTAATTCATATTGAGACTATTCTTTATTTTTGTTAGCTTTGCTATTTTCATTATATATATATGTGTGGAATGGCATGGAAGATTGTACATTTCGAATCTACACTGGTTTGCTTTTACGTAAAGGGGTGGTTTGTCTAGGGGAATAATTCCATTACGGGATTCTATGATGACTTCGTAGCAATTGAATGATAATGCTTGAAGTTGTTTTACTTCGTTTATTAGTAGGAGAGATGAAGGAAAACTATTTACAAAAGCTGCTATGTACAAGTTGACATATTTCTAATAACCAGTTCTAAGAAAAATAGAGGGAGGCTTCATTTTAATCCCATATTGGCAGTGGATGTTGGAACACGCTGGCATTGGGAGTTCACTTTCAACAAAGGTTATGCAGAGGAAAAGAGAGTGAGAATAAAATGTCTCTCAGTTTTGTTCTGGAAACGGGGACGCTGCACGAGCTATCTCTTGTTGCTGATTTGTGATGCCATCTGTCTAGTAACTAAGGAACTGGTTTTACTATACATTTGAAAATGCAATAAAAATTTTATAATTAGCAGAAAAATCCTACATCATATATATAGTAACACTCGAGTATTATATTACGTAATAAATACTGTTAAAAGATTTTTAAAAAATTAAGAGAAATCAAGAAATCTTGTATAAAGATATACTGGATTTAGGCTCATCATTTCTAACAATAACAAAGGCACAATATCAAGTAAATATTTACATATATTAATGAAAGAGTCCCTACAATAACATGTTTCATGCTGAGAATATTTGTTTTAATTAAAAGTATAATAATTTTAACTTAGTATTTTCATGATATTTGAAGGTCCCCCCTCTCATTTAAGAAATTTTTAAATGTATGTAAGCAGTTCTTATTTCTTACCTACATTTACACCAATTGAATTTCTTGTTGATCAAATACTTTTTCATTGTTCATACTTTTTAAAACTATTCAATCTTTATAATAATGTTTTTATAATAGATTTTTTTCTCTTTTTAGCCGTTGCTCTAAAGAAGATTCTAAACGATGGGGTATTTTAAATTTAACTAATCAGCTGTTTAAAATCTATTTCAAAGTAAGTTTTTCAATCATTTAAAAAGTGATTAATATAAATTAATACAATTGTAAATATTTTTTTTAATCTTGATTTTTTTTTAGGTGAATAAACTACATTTGTTAAAGCCATTGATCCGTGTTATAGAAAGCTCAAATCTAAAAGACCTGTATCCCATTTCACAAAAAGTTACTTATAAGTAAGAATATTTCAATTACATACCTTCAACTTTTCCTTTTATAAATAACTATTTCATATTTTATGTGATTTTTTTAGTTTTAAGTAATCATGTGCCTCTCTTTACAGCATTGATATTTTTAATCATTTAGTTATCATTTTTTGTATTTGTAAACATCATATTATTCCATGGTTTTTATTTGTGTTTTCCATAGTTTCTCTTTGGTTTCATAGTTATAGTTAGTACAACAATTTTAAAAGTTTTGAAAAGTATTACATTTAAGTTAAAAGTTAAATTGAAGCAACTTTTATTAGTCACTTCATGAATAACAAATTATCTCAGTTTATAAAATAAACAGAAGGAGGTTGAAGAAAATTCAAAAAATTTCTCTCCAATAGGGTTTATTGTTTAATGAGGGATGTGGAGTACTAAAGCAATTATTTTTTTTAATGTAATTTTCCTCAGATCAATGAATATCAAAGTATTTCATTCTCTGCAAAAAAGCTTTAAACATTCTTTTATTTGATACTGCTTTCTCCAAAAATTCTCTGAAGGTGAGAGTGCATTGGAAAGTGATTTGGAGTATATTCCAGAGATTGTTTCTTTGGAAAGTATAATTCATGCTAGTAAACAGAATGTGTTACAGGTCATCAATACTATTGCAGGTAGAACAAGCTTCACTATTCTGTTAATTGAATTTGTATAAAAAACTAGGGGTTATTATCATTCTGCTGAAAATCAGGACTTCCAGAACCTTCTCTCTTCTGTTTATTTCCAATTAGATATTATATCAATGGTTGGTATGTTCCCCAAAATTTCAATGTATTTTCTGCAGTAAAATTTCCTTTAATTTTTCCTAGTCTGTTTTGATAATTGTATGTATGGATGTCTTCTGAAAGTACCCAGTTGATATTTATATCAAATTCCTATTGCACTTGCGATTTTATTCACTTGGTTATTTCAAAATAGTTTTGAGTGAATATTAAAAATCCAATGGAATCACAATTACATATTATAAGGAGAATTTACGAGAATCTTCGTGTCTAATCTATAAGTAACTTCAGGGAACTTGATTGAGAAGTTTTGTAGTACAGATAAAGTTGAATAACTGTAGAATAAATGAGTAGATTATTATTAGATTCTTTTAGCTCATTCAAAGCTTGGCAAATAGCCAGTGTTTCAGTCATGAATATGGAGTTTATTGTGCTTATTTGATAAACGAACAAAACATTTTTGTGAAATGCCTGCTACAGAAGTAATGTGTTGACTTTTAGATGTGTCTGTAGCTATTATGAAAAATTCCTGGAATCTGTGTTCTATCAAATCATTAAATGAACTATTAACTATTGATACTGGTATATTTTGTTCTTGGAAACTGAATTCATTTTCTCCAACTATAATCAAACTTTGAAGGATATTTTCAACACTATTTTTATCATCTTCCAATATTACTGTCTTTAGTAAACATAAGTGACATTCCTCCTAGATACCCTGTGATTTTCCCTTACTTTTTACCCTCATTTTTGTCATACCTTTCCCCCCTTCACTTTGTGTCTGCTTCACAGATATATATTTGTTACAATTACTTGATGCAGTTGGCTACTAGTAAATCAATGAGTGTTTTGTACAGCTTGGCCATGTTTCTATTTATTACACATGATAAATTAGAAATGTTTCAGTGTTTTGAAATAATAAATCATGCGAGTTTGAATTATTTAATTGAAATATATATATAGCTAATGTTTTTATGTAATAGTCTTGAATTTCAGTTATACAAAACACCCTTCTATGTAAAATATTACCACAGCAATTTTGAGACATTATTAAAATGTCTATTTCGTCTAGAGTATTTAGAAAATACCGAAGAAATTAAGATTTTTTTTTAAAAAAAAATTCATCTTGGTTATTCAGATATTACTGAAATAATTGTGGTTTATTATTATTTTTTTGAAACTCTATTTTCAAATTGCTTAAGAAAAAAAGATTAAATATTAAATATTTTAGCTCTTGTGTTATTAAACACTATTTTTAAAAAATTGTGCAGTGGTAGCTCTCTTGTGCATGTGTAGCTTTATTTTAAGAAATTTTTCTAACAAATTTTTTTTAAACATATCTGAAACAAAATTTTGACAGAAATCTTTGGAGAAAAAATATTTAAAGGATTATTCAAATAATTTTTTGCCTATCCTGTATTATAATATTATGTCTAAGAGGAAGAATTCGAAAATGCATTTTTTAAACAAAATAGTGAAACCTGTCTTGTGTGGGGGGAAAAGCGTCCTTTTTCTTTTTTTAAACTCATAAGAATTTTTTTTTTAACATCATAGATTTTCCTAAAATGCCTAACTGCATGTATGTATGCATGTATTTATAACAATATTTTTTATGTTAATGGTTTCTTATATTAAAGAAAACTATTCATATTAACTAAAAATTTTGTAGGTATTTTGTGGGTCAGCAGCAAATGTTTCAAGGTAAATTTCGAATGGGTGAGTAAATTATATTTGCCTGTATTGTAATTTAGTAGTATGGTTTAAATAAGCATTTTACAATTAATTTTTTAAAGCAGAACATATTTATAGTTTTTATTCAAGATATTTCATTATGCCATTTTTCACAAATTAAATAAAGCAGCTTGTTCTTATCAAAATTTTACTGATTTTTTTCTGCACATTCAGGCCCATATCTGGCGGGTATGCAGTGTTTGCCCAACAGGCAGGTGGCAAAATTAAGGGACACATAATTTGAATGGTATTGTGTAAGGTAGAAGCAAAAGCCCAATGCTATCCAGTGATATAGCAAACACAATACCCTAATATATTATTACATATTATCATTTTTATAATAAAAATTTTACTATAAATTTCCTTTTAATGAATATCATTTCATTTTATCACTGCCTTATTGTCAGGAAACCATCACAGATTACCTCTCATCATTTTGAGTTGAATCTTTTTTGTCAGTCTTTTTGTTTTGTTCTATTGCTATACATCAATATATAAACCCCATTTATTTTGCCTGACATTAATAAATAAGTTTTTGTACACATAATTGTTTTTTGTATTTTGAAATTATATACTGGCACTAAAAAAAAATCTGCGTATAGGCACTTGACCCTAAGGAATGAGCCTTAGTATATACTGGACTCTTTGTATCATAAAAAGTTTGCTGGGCTGAGTATAACCATCATCTATATAAAGCTTTGGTTTGCTGTCTATGAATAGTAGACAATATGCATTTTTTTTAGTGAAAGTCTCCTTAAAATGTGATATGATTAATAAATGTTGAATATAATTATAACAATGTAATGATAATTCATCAAATATATTATGATTTTTAAAAAATCTTTACTTTATTCATTATGGATTTGTACAACAATTTGTAAATTACTGATTAATGATACTAGATTTATATATTTTAGAATAATAATGGGTGTCAAAAACAAACCTTGACTGTTTTTTGACACTTTAAGATTAAAAGGAAAATAGTTTTTTTTATTGATAAATGCCTTAAAAATATTAAGCAGTTAAAATATTTATAATTTTTAATGAAAAATTTTTGAATGTTATTTTTATTTTGAATTGATTTTTCAAAATACTTATATATTTTTATGAGACTTTTAAATAAAAAATCATGTTAATTCTCCCCTTTGACAGTTAGGAGAATCCACAATTTTCTCATACATTATGGTGCGCTATTCGAATGAAAGCTGAGCTCATTCGTAACCATCAAAGGGTAAAAGCAGTTTTAAAAAATAAGAGCTGTGTCTATATTTTTTTAGTATCTAATATGAAGTATTCAATTCTTTTATTATAGCTGAAGAGAATCTCTCATTTGCATTTCTTCATTGCCACAGAGAATCCAAAAGAAATAAACAACTTATTCTTATATTTTTAGTTACAGTAAAAATGGTATTGGTAAGTATAATTAGTTTTATTATTAGTAAATATTATTATTCAACTTTATGTTGAATTCGTTCTATTGCTAAATTTTTATTGACTTTATTTAAAATAATGTTAAGTATTTCTAAATTAATGAATATTTGTAAAATATCTCTGTGTGTAAGCAATTTTTATCAGACCAAACTTATAGGTGAAAGCTAACATTTAGTATTTTCATTCATTTTTGTTTAAATTTTCTCTTCAAAGGGGGCCGGGAATCCTAGTTTATCTTACTTCACTTCTAAAAAACTGTAATTTTACTTCAAACTTTTCCTTCATGAATTGAACAACTATAGTTTATTAATTTTCATGTATTACAGAAAATTTGTGATTTTTTTGAAATTCTTTTCCAGAATGCCAATGAATATATAAAAAATATAATGAAATGGTACTGAGAAAATAAGAAAAATGAGTTCTCTTTGATTTTCAAAATAAATGCCATCTATCTCAACAATTTTTTTAGTCCTATAGTAATAAAATATCTGAAAAAATTATGAGTGAAAAATCTAAATATGTCTCTTTCAAAACTGATGTTGAAACCACATTCATATGTTCTTTCCTTGTCCAAAAGATATCCACCTTTCATTTGCTCTTTGGATGAACTTATAAAAATTAAATCTATGAGAATTTAATTGATGATCAAAGACAAGTAGCCCTAATTAAACAATAGAATTGGTACATATTGATCTCGCAATGTGCAGATGTGATGATGTGTTACAGCTTTCGTTGCTCAGTTTTCTATAACTCTGAATAAACATAGTGGGTATGTCATATTATAATTTCAAGACTTGATATTCACTCCTAGTTTCATTACAATATAGCTATCTCTCACATTAACAATTATTGCAGGAAAAAAATGTGGCTATTAAGAAATTCTACCATTCACTAATTTTTTTAAACATTCTCTTTAGTATAATTCACATATATAATAAATATTTAACAATAATTTCTTAATTCTATTTTTAAAATTAGTTTTGTTAATTAACCTTTCATAAGTTCTCTCTGTTTTCTAACTGATGGTATTACCAGACTATGTGCATGTAATTTCAAATGGTAATGCATCTACCAAAAACTATATGATAGTAATTAGACTATTCTAAAGGGAGATTATTACCTCATAATTTTTTTTCTCTCTAAACATTTTTTAACAAAAAGCTGACAAAAACTGTCAAACATAATCTTCCCTTTTGAAAAAAAAATATACATAAATGTATGTCTTTCATTGAGTGAATATGTGTTGGCTCACTTTTACCTGTGTGTATGAATATATTAGGACCTTGAATGAGTTCTCACTGTTTTTTAACAAATGGTATTACCAGAGGATGTGCATGTATTTTCAAATATTAATGCATCTGTAAGGAAATTCACTGTCGGTAGGCTTGAACTTCAGTGTATGTTAGTTCATCATAGTGTAAACATTTTCCCCCCTATAGCTCTAAAAATGTCGAGTTTTATGCCAAGTAAAGAGTATTAGCAAATATTATTTCATTCCAAAGAAATTTGCAGCTGAAACACACAGAATTCTTGTTGAGATTTATAGTGAACATGTTCTGTAAGAGACTACACGCAGAGACTGGTTTCAATGCTTCAAAAATAATTATTTTGTTTATGGAGGTAAAGAACATTCTGGCTCACTAAAAAAATTTAGTGGCGAAGAATTGGAGGAATTACCAGATGAACTCCCGTGCCAGATGCTAGCTGAACTTGAAAGATGATCTATACAGGTGTAAGAAATTAAGAGAATTTTCATATTTTATCTACAATCTCCAGAACTATTGGACAGATTTTAATAAAATTTGATGTGAAAATAGGTTGATATAATACAAACAAAATAAACATTCAACACTCTTGGGAGTCAAGGTCTGAAACAGAGGTTGCCGAATACACAAAAGAAATAGGTTAGCAGGGGGTATGGTCCCCTCTTACGGCTATACACACCTTGCAGCATGATGTCATACTGGAAATAAGGCTGTTTATCAGTGCCCTTGCGATTGGTCCCACTCATCCACCAATACTGTTTTCAGTTCCATGATGGTTCTCGGAGGGGGGTTGCAAGTTGCAATTGCCCTCCCCATAGCGTCCCACACATACTCTATAGGATTGAGGTCTGGAGACCTAGCTGGCCAATCCAACCGGCGAATATCCTCACTCTCGAGAAATTCTTCGACCAGAAGAGCTCTATATGGCCTCGCGTTATTGTCCATTGAAATGAACTCAGGGCCCTCTGTACCCTGGAAAAAGTGAACATAGGGCTCCAAGACCTCATCCCTGTACCTCACACCAGTCACAGAGCGTCTGTCAAAGACATGGAGCGTGTGGCCATCCAACATGATGCCTGCCTAGACCATTACACCGCCATAATTGTCAATTTCGTTGAAATTGGAGGGTAGGTAGCGGGTCCTGGCTCTCTCCATATGAGAAAGCATGGTGAGAATCTGTGTTTAGGCTAAAACGCTACTCGTCAGTGAACAGAACGGTCCCCCATTGCTCCATACTCCAATCACTATGCTGCCTGCACCATGCTAATTTGACTCTCCTGTTCATAGACGTGAGCGGGACACAAACAGCCAGTCTTCTGGCAAACAATCCTCTCTCATTCAGTCTTTTGGAAGCAGTCACTCTTGTTACATGGGTTCCTGTGGCTGCATACAGGTCCTGAGAAGCTGTAGCCCCTCTGTTACACCTCGCTAAAATGGATAAATGGTGATCTTCTCTGACTGTCGGGGCTCTAGGATGACCTTGCCCAGGCTTTCTCTCGATGGATCCAGTATCCTGGAACTGTTTCCATAGTTTACACATGACACTGGGCATTAAATTAAACTCTCTTCATATCTGGACTTGCAATTGACCTGTCTCTAGCCTCCCCACAATTTGCCACCTCATTCCATCATCTAAATATGGGTGGTTACTCATTTTTACTGTTCCAATGTGAATTAAACTGATTGCTGCAAGATAACACCAAGAAATTTGCCGAAGTGTGCTAGCAAACGAAATTCGTCTTACCCTCCACGTGCTTATAAAGCACGTTTTTATACTGGCTCCGCTTACACACACGTGTACGCTTACGTATTTGCTGTACAAGATTTGCATTTTTATTTAGAAGCAGTGGTTTTTCCATCAGTTCAGTTCTTTTCATGCAATTCGATAAAATATTCAAATTCTCTTAATTTATTTCACCAGTGTAGAAACAAGGATATTGGGTGCCTTATGAGTTGAAGCCATGAGACATTGAAGTACTTAAAAATGGGAAGAAAGTGGTAGTGACGGACAATACTCTGAGTGATTTATTTTATACCACATACTTTAAATAAAGCATTAATTTTCATGAAAAAACAGCAGAAAGGTCCTAATATGTATATATAATTTGTAAAAAAAAATTATTCTTGTTCAATAAATAATAAAAATTGGTAAACTTTTATGTTAGTATTTTGAAGGAGGTTGAACTTAAATGGCTCTTGAAATCTTTTTTTTTTTTTTAAATTTTATTTCAATTTTGTACTTAAAACTTTAGACTTATTTTATGACTTTAGACTTATTTTTATGTGGTGTACATAACTTATATTGGTTCATTTGTTACTTAGGGAGTTATGCCGTCAATGTTTCTTCTACAGAAATATGAACTTATGCAATTTGCTGAACTTGTCAAAGCTGTGAAGTAATTATTTTTCTTTTTTAATTTTAAATAACATGCTGAAAATTGTCATGTTGATTATGAATTATGATCATTTCAAAGAACATATTTTTAATATTTGTAATGTACTTTATCATCTCAAACTATTGGTTATTGAAAATGTAAAATATAACTTTGTGATCCCTTATAAACTTTTTTTTATCCTTAGAGATGGCGATCTCCAAAGATTTGGAAAAGCTTTAGAAGCATCTGAAGATTTTTTCATTAAATGGGGTATTCGTTTGGTACTGGAGAAATTAAAAACAATTATATACAGAAATCTTTTTAAGAAAGTGTAAGGATATCATCTTTTTAATGATATTACTATTAACAAATGCTTCCTTTTGAATTATATAGTGTTGTTTTAATTAACTATATATATTTTTAAAATTATATATATTATTTTTATATCATAATTACATTTGATAATATTTAAGAAATTATATGTGTAATTTCAATTTAATTATTCTGAAAAGCAGAGATTTTGATATTAGTTAATTTTATTATTTATTCATTATTTATTAATAGTTCAATGTTCTTGACTGATTTTTTTTAAAATTTTGTTTGCATATATGCATGTTAAAATAATTAAAAAAGATTAGCATTGTTATAAATAAAATAAACAGGTATTGGTATGTTTTTGTTGTTAATATTTAACAAATTCTGTAATACCGAAGAATAAAAATGTTTAAATTTTTAAGAATATGAAAGACAAAACTTAATATCCAGTTTGGATTTTATCGTGCCAATACATTTAATTTACTATTTATTTTTTCTAGGTATCTCTTATATCAGAATCACATTATTCCAGTTAGTGCTTTTAAAGTTGCCTTAAATTTTAAAAAGGTATTCGTTTTGTTTTTCAATGATAGATGAAATTTTTCTTTAATTATCTTTGTAGAATGGAAAATTTTCCTTTTTACTTCACATGATTATTTTTAGCATTTGTTACTTGTGGTATTTTTTTAAAAAATTATTTTGGAAGCATATGACTTTTTTGTTTAATAGAAAAATATATTCTATAATGTGAACAAATTAGAAAGTCATATTTTTAAATAATTCGTTTTCATGATAGTTTCACTGCAAGAAATTCTATTTTTGTCAGTTAATATAAATTGCTTAAATAGTCATCCAGCCATGACTACTAAATGTGAGGAATGATCAAATTTCATAGTAATTGAATGACTGGCTTATCTTCTTAATATTGTATTCCAGTCTTAATAATCATTGTCAGTAGTAATGATTGTCAATTATTGGAATTCACTTTTTATCAAAAAAGATAATAGCCCAATAGTTGTGAAATCATAATCACAATTTTACTTTATGAATTTCCTAACCATATTTCATTAATAGCCTAATAATATTAGAAAAAAGCTCTAAATGAAAATTTGAAAAGATCAATTATCTGATCGTAAATAATTGAAAATAATTTTAAATAATGATATTTTTAGAGCACTTGAAAAAAATGTATTGGTCTTTAAAAAAAATACTCTTTATACAATCGAAACTTTCTTGAATTTATTTCAGTGTTTTGATTTTTGAATTCTTATGTTTAGTTTTTAAATTTAAAGAAACTGACTTTAAATGCTCAATATCTCCTGAATAATTCTTTCGGGGGGTATTGTGATATTGTGCAATACCACCTGAATTTTCTGAAAAGATTTTCTTTAAATTTAACATGTGTGAAAGAAAAAATATCTTGTGCTTGTCAACTTAAGTTTTTTATTCTGTGTGTTTTTATCATTCAGAAATCGAAGAAAACTACTCTAATTTCTAAATCAATTTTTTATCTTCTAGCATTTAAAGAATAATTTTAATATAATTAATTAAATCTCATTTTCATCTGTAATTAGATGTAACTGATGTTTATTTAAAAGTTTTTGATAAACAATTTTCACTTGTAAAACAATATCCTTGAGAAAAGCTCAGTCACCAGTCCTTTTATTTTTATACTTAAGATAATAATACTTGTCCTCGAAGTTTTGCTAATGGCATTTTTATAATAAAATTTTATTATTTTAAAAAGTTAGTTTTTCATTTCCCCATGCTGCCTTCAAATTATTGTAACTACAATATTTTTTCTTTTTAAATGGTTTTATTTTTCCTAGGAATATGAGGAGGAGGAGGAAATTGATGAAGAAGAAGTGATGTGCATTTTATCAAACTTAATACATGAGGTAATAGTTTTTAAATGCTTTAATAAACTTTTTTCTTGCATCATTTTTGTTTGTATCTGTGATTCAAAAACTAGAACTGAATTACCTTTATGTATAACAAATTACAGTAGAAAAGTTTTAAAATATTTCTCATAGTTTATTTTTCTAATCCAAATATAATGATTAATTTCTTTTTCAGAATAAAATAAAAGGCTATATATCTTACCAGCATATGAAAGTTGTACTGAGCAAACAGAATGCTTTTCCTGCATTGTCATCATCAGAATGAACATACATTTCAATAATGAATCATGACTTCATCTTGTTTCATTTTTTCATGAATATTTCTTGTGATATTTCATAAAATAAAATTTGTATTTCCCCCCTTTAGAGTTTAGTATTTATTATTCATATCAAAATACTAATATAAATTTGTGGAAGCTGCTTTTATCTGCCTGGACGATCTACCAGAAACTGTCAGACTTTGTGGAAAATATTACTAAGAATATTTCTCCGCAGTGCAAACTTATGAATTGAACATTGTTAATAAAACTATGACTCATTTCGAGTACCGTTTTTGTTCCTGTTGGGGCACTAATCTGTACAAGTACTGTGTTTCCTATTCGCACTGTTGCACTGTCTAAATACTGTCACCTGTATGGTCACTCAGTCCTGAATGTTTACAAATAAAGAGTGTCATTTGCCAATTATCCTCCTTGTTGGACTGATTTCTCTCGTTTGTTTCACCCATACAATCGAGGATTTTTGTAACATGTTTCTATGGTGGATGCGATAGCCTAGTGGTTAAGGCACCGACCTTGCATCCGGCGGTTTTCGTTGAGTCGAGGGTTCAAGCGTTGATGCCACAAAATACCAAAAAATAAAAGCCAGGGCCGATGCACGTTTCGTCTGTCGTGGCCTCCCCCCCTGTTGGCGTGGTGTGGAAGTTAGGAGATGGGTGTCCGGTCAGGTGTCATCCTCGTCAATTAACTAAGGTTCAAAATTACGAGGTCCGTCGCCAATAGCCCTCGTGTTGCTTCTAGTGCGATGTTAATGAAACCAAAACAAAAGCATGCATATGTGTGTGTGTTTAGTGTAGAATAAAATGAAAAATTAGTTTTATCTGTGCTGAAATGTTATAATTAAAAATAGTTAGGT
This sequence comes from Nephila pilipes, assembly GCA_019974015.1. Lineage (NCBI taxonomy): Eukaryota > Metazoa > Arthropoda > Arachnida > Araneae > Nephilidae > Nephila > Nephila pilipes. The sequence continues at coordinate 5,272 of BMAW01091579.1, read as the reverse complement.
TATCAATATTTATCTATAATTATCTAAATAATTTCGTTCATAATAATGTAAACATTATTGACTTTAAACTATTGCTGTTGGTCCCCTTTGTCATATTGGTGTTTACTGTCTTTGGTAAACACGGGTGACACACCCCTGGATTACCCTATTTTTGGCCCTGGATTACCCCTTCTCTATTTTTGGCCCTCCTTCTTGTCAACCAATTTTCGTCTTTTTTTTCCAATTTTTTTCACGTCTAGACCACAATTAAATCTTGTTTGGCGCAGCTTAACCACATCTAGCTCTTGCACCAATGACCTTCACATTCACATCACACTCCTTTGTCATATTCCCTGAAGTCAAATGTCTGTTGAAATTATACAAATAGGGACTGGGACATAGAACATCTAAGGCTCTTATCTGAACTAGTTAATGTTGATTAATTCTGATTTCGAAGAGGCAAGAGTAATAGCTGAACAGTACTCAACTCTATATTAATTTATTTGCCATGTAATAAGAAAATTAAACTATTCTTTTGACTTGTGCTTTTAAACACGGGCGCATTAGAGACATAAATAGAAAAGAAGAAAGTTTTTGGAAAGAGAGATGATAAATTGGAAAGATATTACGAAAAGTTATTTATTTTATCTTTTTTGTACTTTTTTTTTCTTTCGACATATTTAGAGTTGTAACTAACTATGGAAGGAACTAGCAAATACTACTCTCTGCTAATGTAATGGGCATCCCCGCGAGGGGATGAAAACCGTTACCAAAACTTCAAAAAGTTTATCCTTTGTATAAGTTGAAAGGTTCAGGGAAGGCAAAGTGCTATTTTTAGATTATTTATTGTGGGATTGAGCTTGCGAACATTTCTGTTGAAATGCGAATCATTAAGGGCGGAGGAAGTTGAAGGTGAAAATAGTTATTACATGATTGATTGAGATAAGTGTTAATTCCATTGTTGTGGGTGAAGTTTAGTTAATTCTATTGTTTTGTGGGTATCAACCACAGTAATCCTCTCTTCACACTTGAGAGAGGATTGCTGTGATCGATTGTAAAATTTCCTGGATAGATAAAAAATATAGGTTTTTGTGAAGAGAATTTTAAAATCTATGTGCAGAACAGAGTTATGAATCTCTCTACCAAAGTTTATTAGTGACAAGAGCTTATTTTGTAGGATCTGTTTTTTTTTTAAAAATATTTTTATATGGGTAGCTGCAGTATGACACCATATGGTGGCCTTGCAAAGACTAATGGATGTTTGGTGCAGCTTAGGCAAATTTGGTTCTTGTGACATAATCATACACTCACTCACTCAAAGAATAATGGGGTGGTTGATCTGTTTATAAAGAAGAATTTTGTCTGAGAGAAAAAGAAGACAGGGCCTACTTATCTTAGTGGGTGGGAGGGGGACATATCCCTTTATGAAAATCAAGGTTATGATTTAAAAGGTGTTAACAGCTATCGCTAAAACAACCATTATTTCCATTTTTTAAGAAGGGCTTGGAGTTTTTGATGACTTAAGATTGTCACATCATCACGAAAAGGCAATGGCTACTGTATGGACTCTTAAGAAATCGCATGTATAAATACTCTGTATCATTGGACTAGAGACACTGTCTTGAGGAGAAACAGTTTGAGTTTAACTGATACTAGAAATTCATTATTAATTTTTACCTAAAAAGTTCTGTTTTTAAAATTTCTAATACCTCTGACAAGACCAGATCCAGGGATGTCTTAAGACTTCTTGTGGCCCTTATGGAAAAATAGACCTTACTTGCGTTCCTTTAATTTGGTGCAAATACATGTACACTTCAATAAAAGCAATATATAGTAAACTGAGGTTTCATGTGAATATTCATTTTCGACATTTTAAATTCGAAAACTCATTTGTTAATAATATTTCATTTTCAATACTCATCAAGCTTAAATTATTCAAACATGATTTATTCATACAATTTCTCAATTCATTTTTGACCAATCTGAGTTTTGAAAAAGAGAACTCACCTCTCACGTTAGTAATCATCAATGATAAGAATATTCTTATTATTATTTCAATATTGGGAAGCACTGTGAATAGTTTTTCCTTAAACATGTATGTTGATCCCAATTCCAGTTCCCTTATTCATCTGCATTTGTAGAATTATATTTTTTTTTATTAAATCTTTCTTTTTTAAAAGGTTTTTATGTATTTCATTTGGTGTGAGTGTGTCATCAAATTTTCTAATGTTAATTTAACCAACTTCCCATCAAGCTAGAGCTCTGATACTTTGGAAATCATTCTTACTCACCAAAAAATGCAATATATAGACATTTGTGACAAATTTTAGCTATACAAACATAACAAGGATTATCTCCTCTTTTCTTATAAAGAACCCAATCCAATCAGATGTTCCGTTTCTTTCTCACAGTTATCCGTGAAGGACATCACGCAGAAAAATTCATTCGTACACTTGCCAAGTCATAAATACTAACCTCGGAGGATGTCATTCGTACTAAAGTAACAAACCGTAGCTGTTTTAAAACCACTTGCCTCTCCTAAACCTTCCATATACATAACTACAATTCTCCACTTTTTTTCTTATAACGCCCTTCCCCTTCAAACAAAAAAGATGTCCCACTTCTTTCGCATAATTGTTCATGACAAACTTCGGAGCCGCGGTAGCCTAGTGGTCAAGGTCGTGGACTAGCGGCCGGAGGTTTTCGTTCAGTCGCGGGTTCGATCCTTGGCCGCCAAAGACCCGCATTGTAGCCAGGGCTGATGAACGTTAAATCTGTTCGAGGCCCAAAGTCCTCCCGTTGGCGTGGTGTGGATGTTAGGAGAGGGGGGTGACAGCTCAGGTGTTGTCTTCGTCACTTGACCGTGGTTCAAAATTACGAGGTCCGTCGCCAATAGCCCTCGTGTTGCTTCTAGTGCGACGTTAATAAAAACTAAACTAAACCATGACGGACTTCACTCAGATAAACACAATCATAAATTTAGAACGTCAGACATACTTGGTTCGCTGTTTTCTGACCACGATCCGCTAAAGACACATTTACAGACATAAGGATTCCCTCCTTTTTTCTTATAACGCCCTCTCTTTCTTTCTCTTAATCACAAATTTTTTTCTTGTTCGGGACCTTCCTAGGGGGATGAACTAGGCGACTGTTTCGTACGTCTTTCCACGCCAATGCCAAGACACTCGTTCAAACATCTTTCAACAACACCAAGCAATCATTCGCCCAATAAGGACTTCACTCATAACAAACACAGTCTCACTACCTCTGAGTCCAAAACATGGAACTAGGAGAACATACAGAAGTGCTTGGATGGCAGTGTCAAGACGACGATCCAATCCTAACGCTCCTGCAAACATTCCATGAATTTCTCTCCTCGTTTTTTCAACGCTCCTCAAAACTATCCATCTCACCTCTCAGAAACTCATACTACAGATCACTTACTATACTTAGTATCGGCAGAAAATAAGCAATAATATTCCAGAGGGAAATCCACTTCAATTCAGTGGAATCCATTCACAAAGTAAAGTTGGATCCAGAATATTCTCTCTAAAAGTAGGAGTTTCAGTTTCGGAAAAAATGGATTAAAAATTCTTGCCTCCAGTCATCTGCATAATACCGAAAGAGGAACGAACCCTTTGGAGGATTACGAAAACCCCAAAAGAAAACCAAAGAAGCGGCAAAAAAAAAAAAATCGTAAATGAAGTACTTTATAGCCTTCTTACAGATTAGAAAACATGGCAATGATATTCGACGAAATTTCGCCTAACAGTTTACGTCTCCAAGGGTGTTGGAGTGAAAGACTACAACCCAGATTACTTTCTGCATTTGCATCCCGTATCTTATGGTCTCACTGTTATATCTTCCTGTTCCTGTCTGCTTGATTCTCCTGGCGTTGATTGGAATCTTTTATTTTGTCTCGGAATCAGTTTTGCTCTCAAAAAAGGAATTTCGTGTAGGAGCTCTTCAATCTGTGTTAAAAAATATAGCGGGGAAAAAAAAAAAAGCACACAAAAGATATTTTGCGGAAATATTTTATACTTATCTCCTGATATAAATATATGGAAATGGAGCCTTCTCTTTTCTTTGTCCTTCAGTTTGGAGTCCATGTTCTAGTCTACGCCTGTCATTCCAGGATTAATTTCTTCCTTAAGAAGTAATTATAAAGAAAATTAAAACAATGAAATGTGAAATGAAAAAGTATGTAAAATTATTTTTAGATATTCTACCATGGTTGGGCTGTTTACGAATTTTGTTAGAAACGGCTTCCACATGTAAGAGTTTTTCATTTTTGTACGTCTTCTCGAGTTTCTCCACTTGTCCACAGTCTTGCGCAGATCGTTAACATCTGCCCAAGACTGTGGACGAATGATGTGTGGTGTGGCACAACAGGCTACTAAAACCTCCATTCCTTTGTAATTTTTGTTTAAATAAATGATTACTTTTCTCTTATTGTGTAACCACTTACATACATCGAAGTTTTACTTACGTATATAAAATTGCGTTATATTCTGGCAACTCTTTCTTGGTTGCTAATTTCTACGATAATGAATGTATTACTGTAAGGAAAAAACCAGCCTAAACTTCAAACTAAAATTGAAAAATGAAAAGGTGTTCTACAAAAAACACCATCACGGAGCAAAGAAATGAAGGTAGCCACGTTATCAAAACCTTACGATAATAATTCTGTCACGAAGATTGTTAAGCTAAATATCATTTCAGCCCTTATGGTCGTCGATTTACTCCTGGAGAAAAAAAGGACCGTTAATTGCATTAATAAATAATATTTCAGAAAAAAAGAATAAACTATTAGGTTCTTTACCTTTCGATGAACATTTTCCTCATTCCTTGAGAACCTTGCTAAGTCCTTTAAAAAAATAAAAGTGTCCTATCTACTTGGAGGTCTTCTCGTCCATCCCAGCTTGTGTGGATGATGGACCCGTTCGGCCTAGGCCGCGTTACTCCTAAAGAAATAAAGGAAAGTTAATTACACAAATCAATCTAAATTCAAAATAAAAATTAGAACAAACGAATAAATGTTTAGGCACCGTACCTTTCGATGGACACTTTCCACTTTGTATCAGAACCTGCAACCACCCTCAGAAAATTCCTTCATTTCTATCGGAGTTCTTCTCTCCTCTCTCAGCTTGTGTGGTTAGTGGACATCGAAGGCCTAGGTCGGTTTACTCCTAGAGAAAAAAAGGACAGTTCATTGCATAAATAAATAATATTTCAGAAAAAAACTAAAAAAACTATTAGGTTCTTTACCTTTCGATGAACATTTTCCTCATTC
>BMAW01091573.1:0-16592 GCA_019974015.1 Nephila pilipes | reverse complement strand
TTTTTTTTTATCTCTCATTTGAATCTGGACATGTTTTGGGAGATATATTTGCATTTAAGTACCATTTGAAAGGAAACTATTTCACAATATGGTTCCAAATATTTTATGCTCCTATATAAGATACTTATGCATATAGTGAACCTAAAGTATTTTTTCTCTAACTAAGACAAAAGTTTTTAGAAATAACTTTTATATGAAAAAAAGACAAAAAAAAAAAAAATTAAAATTTCCAAAATTATGAAGTTTTGTAACTTTGTCAAAGAAAAACATAGTAACAATCATAAAAAAAAAAGTAGGTTGGCTTTATTTTCTGCATTGTTTTCTATATGATGAGCAAAATATTTTGTATATTTATAAAACATTTTTTAAGAAAAAAAATGGTACCTAGATGCAAATATATCTAAAAAATCATGCCCATATTCGACTCGAAGGGAAAAAAAACTTTCAGACCAAAAAGATGCGTTTATAGTTCAATAAAATGATTTAAAAATATCATTATTCACAAAAAATTCCTAACCTGAAAGAATAAATTTTAAAACATGAATGTCACAAAAGGAAAGAGTTTTAAATTCCACATTTATTTCCCCCTTCCCTCATTATTTTGGTACAACTGTTGAGAAGTTTAAGATTAAATAAATGCGCAAGAAAAAATCGCTTTCACGTTCATCATTTTATTACTTCTGGGTTACCCTAGCGATCCTTTTCTATTTTTGACCCTCCTTCTTATCAACTAATTTATAGTTTGTTTTTTCCACTTTTTTACGTTTAGTCCGCAGTTAAATCTTGTTTGCATAGCCACACCTGGCTATAATAACCTGTTATATAACCTGCACATTCACCGTGTTACAGTAGCAAAATGCCACTTTGGTCCTATATATCCCGGGGGCTTTTTTTCTTTCTTCAGGTAAGTGACTGATTTACAATCTGCAGGTGCCCAAGTGATCTTTCCCTTTTGTAGACATTCCGAGAACGCTCCCTTTCACATTTATGTCCCTATTCTTTGTATATCTCTCCACTCCCCTTTTTTCCCCCTTTGGCTAGATCAGACGTGCTTCTTCCATAAAACGATAACAGGATGCTTTTTAACATATGTTAAGAAGGTGATATATGAATATATTAACATAATGCTTGCCAGCGTTTCTTTGATGAGAGAAACTTTTTAGCATATCTATTATACAAGTTTCTCTTAATTTTTTTTTTTCTCATTCATATGTAAATAACGTGGCACGTAATGTGTTCCAGCCCTTTGTGTAGAATAAAAGTGATAGAAAAAAAAATTTGGCGTAACAGCCCAATCATCGTGCATGCTCATAGAATCAGTGACACACTAATCTAAAGAACATATTTTTCATTGCTATGTATCGCGTGATTGTGTATGAATTAGTTGTGCTGATGAGTAAAATAGTTTATATACATATAATATAATATACACATACAGAGAGAGAGAGAACCTTTAATGATGACTTTAATTAATGCCCGCGATCAGTTTAACTTAAGAGTTTGCATTTCTTTTATAGCAAGTTGGTGTTTCTTCGTTTTCATAATAATTCTTGGAAGTTTATTAATGAACATGAGTTCGAATATACGATTACGAACAAAATCAACTACGTTTTAAATTTTTTTAATTTAATTTATTTTTTACCCATGTGGTGACCGGGTGGGAAAAAATAGTTCCACTGTAGCTCATGCATGTCGTAAAAGGCAACTAGTTAAAATGGGTGTTCAGTGTTTGGGTATAGGCGGGTGTTCTGTCCCTAAGATTATATCAGGGGACCTCAGGGGTTTGCATTCTTTAGATATGTACAGGCATAATGACCCCGAGGCACCCTAGTCAGCCTTTTCTTTCCCATGGGAAAAGAAAAGCGAGGCTTTGGTAAACACGGGTACTTTAGTAATCCTTCTATATTTTCGACCCTCCTTCTTATCAAACTTTTTCCCCCCATTTTTTTCAAACGTCTAGACAACAGTTACATCTTGTTTGGAGCAGCACAGCTACACCTGGCTCTTGCGCCATTAAATTTTCCTTTCACTCACTCACTAATTTGTTTTAGTTTGTAAAAATTTTGTATTTCAACAGAATCTTTTTAAACTGAAATCTACAAGGAAAAAAAAGCATGAAAGTTGTCGTAATAGGCTATACTTATCATAATGAACGTGATGTACCTCATAAACTGCTGAGTGGTTTTTGTGGAGGGGGGGGGGTTACGAACATAAGTAAAAAGAGGACGAACCTGAAAGAAAACTCTGTATCTGTTCCAAAAAGTGGCGATACTTCCGAAAATTGTATTTACATTTTCACTAAAGCTCATTCTTGAAAAACCTTATGAAGTTACTTCAGATTACCAAACAAAAAAACCTCAAGCTATTGGTAAATCTTAAAAAAAAAAAAAAAACATGCGCTCTGTAAGTAGTTGAATTGGCTTATGGACTAGAACAAACTGGAACCAATTATTTTATCAAATGATGCATCTTATTCTATGATGCAGTGGTTTATAAAAATTCAGAAAAATCGATATTTGGACATTTCTATTCGTTGAAATTAAATGAAACTTTGAGAGCAAATTAAATTAGGTGTAAGAGAATTCGATGGGTTTATTTTCTGTCTAAGACATACAAAAGGAAAATATACCGAAAAATATAGCATCTGAGTTCAACATATTATCAACTGTAATATAGAACATGATCACCATTAACAGCTCTACAGGTACGACTGCGTTGTTCCACGTTGAAATTGATGTTTAATAACTCAGTCAGCAACCAAGTCCATCGATTTGTCAAGGCAAGTTGAAAACCCTAAAAAGTTATAAGATAGTATATTAACTGCAATAATGTTTCTCCCTAGATTGAACCAAATCTAATCAATCAGATAGAAATCCAGAAAATGTGCTGATCAACTCATGCACATATAATCTCCTCACAAAAATACTTATCCTCTAACCAAGCTTTGTATTTTCTAGCATTATCGTCTTGTAAGATAAAGGAGTTACCTCGAAAGAAATGCATGGACACTCAACCATTAAATTTGTCTCCTTCTCGGATAGATCACAGTTACACCTTGTTTGGTGCAGCCGAGTCATATCTGGATCTTGCGCCATTAAACTTCACCGTCCCGCATTCCTTCACGGATATCGCTCGGATAACTTAGCGGGTTCTTGATAGACTAAAAATTTTATTGAGTAACTGTGTAAACAAGACATGGACTCGTCATTAACGAGAAAAGATCTCCATTGATTTGCAATTGAGCATGCACAATTTAAAATGGAGCATATACTCAATTAAACCCTTTCATTTTGAGGTGGTATGGGAGGATACGGACAATGTAGGACGTCTGGCATTTAATTGTCGTACGTGAAACCTTTAGTGCAATTTCGATACCACCCTTTCAGTGTCTGTAACAAGAGAAAATCTTAGATTTATGTAGTTGTTCTTTACCTCCTTGCAGTTAGCAAATAATGGTCATCTGCGGCGCTTGGTATATTTCGGCTTATCTTCTAAAATGAATATGTTCTTTAAAATATTCTATGAAATGAAGAAGGCCATTTTGATGCATACGGTTCCCTCTCCCCCGCTTCTATTGGTGCAATGGCAGATCATTGTAATTCTTCAGATAAACGATGTCAAGTACCCATAACAAAAAATGGATACCTCAAAATTCCTCAACGCAGTTTCAAATTTCAGAAACTGCAAACGCATTTTAAGCCTATTATGATCACGTGGTCAGTGACATCAAACGAGAGCAGCTCCTCTAATTTACGCAACATGTCCTGATGATTACTGCTTTTCCTGTTTACTGCATAATTTGTATAAACACTTACTTAATTTTTGCGATGTAATTTCCCTTTTTCGAATTTTACCCTAACTTCAGGAAATCGGTGAAGTTGATACGTCGAGAAATATTTCGTATCGTCATAAATGCACTGGCAGTCTTCCTCCTTTTGTCTTTAGTATACAATTGGATGAATATAAAAACATCTGTCACCGTAGTCTGCCCCTTGCTTTTGGTTGTTGCTTGCATGCTAACGCTATTACAACAGAATTCTTATTTTGTAAGTATCTTTCTGAAATTATCAAGGTCATCGATGCTTTTGAAATAAAAAAAAAAATTGGACTTTAATCTCTCTGCACTTACGAAGCTCCCGCGTGGCTCGATGTACATCTCGTTTTGTTACTTCAGAGAAAAATGAAACTCCACAAAGCGAACTCGCATTTCCTTTTGAATCAACATAAATTATGACAACAGGCTCTTTCAAAAAATCTTCTCCGGCAACAGATTCCTTAAGAAACATTTAAAGAAGTTTTGTCAACCGTCATAAGAGTCATCAACTTTAATAAAAGCAATGTAATAAATCATAGCAATTTTGAAGGATTTTGTCAAAGATGTGGAGAAAACGAAGTGTGAGGTGTGGCCATTAATTAATAACTAACTCTGATACAAAACAACGCATGTCATAAACACCAGCGACCATCAGCTGTTTAGAGTGAAGCCTTCTCTTTCGAATGCAGTGCCTCTCGTTGCTATAAACAAATCCGTATACCAGCAGCCTTCGTCCACATTAGAGGGGAGGGGGGTTACCCGGAAAAATGCAACGAATTGTTAAATTTCACATGAAACTGGAAAAAAAAAACTGCTACTGAAGCTTATAAAGTATTGAAAGATGCATAATGCAATGAAATTTTATCACGTGCACGTGTTTTTGAGTAATTTAAGCGTTTTCAAGATGGCTGAAAAGACGCTGAAAATGATTAACGCCCTGATCGACCTTCTACGTCAAAAACGTATGACTATATAAGAAAATAACTAATCCGGTTCGATCTGACAGTCGGTTAAGTATTCGTGCGATTGCTTGGACTATATGAATTAACAAAGAATCCGTACGGCAACTATTTCTACCAAAACAATTCTCAGGCTCTTCATTCCACTTTATTCTCCGGATCTTGCGCCTTGCGACTTCTATCTGTTGCTTACGGTGAAATCTGAATTAAAAGGAACAATATTTGAGTCTATAGAAGCTGTGAAAGAGAAACAGTGGCACGCGTTTTGTAGGAGCTGACAGAAGAAGACTGCCAGAACTATTTCGAAAAATGGAAGCTTTGCATGTAGTGTTGTAGGGATAGAGGAGGGGTGTATATTGAAGGTGGTAATAAGTAAATATGTATAACTCAAAACAGATTGTTTTACAGCGTTAGTCCCATTATTTAATAGCCTCACCTCGTATATCGTGCATGATATGTTCTTCCGATTTGCTTCACTAAATGAAAGATGACAATAATCGGTGCATGTTATTTTCAGTTCCTGTGATCTGACGAGAGCAAACAAGTCATGCAGAGGATTGCTATTTTTATTTTACTAAAATCGCCGGAATTTCTGGCTCAGCAAAACCTGATATGCGAATAGATACCGTAAAGTTTTAATTATTATTAAAAATAATATCGAGATATCTGGATAAAATTAATTTTTGTATGTAAATTGATGTATGTACATAACATTAATTGATATAATTATGTACATAACATTATAAATTACAGCTATTAATTCTGATTCACTTGGTTTAAGAAGCTGTAGACTGTGAAGTAACCCACAGTATTGAGAATAGTTCGAGATAAAAAACAACGTTTTCATATGGTGGCAGAGTTTATTAAGAAATAATTATTGAAATATTAGTTAAAACTTGTCGCAAGTGTCTAAATATTGCATTCTTAGGCGAGTAAGAACGATTCCCAAAGTTTCAGAGCTCTCGCTTGATGGAAAGTTGGTTAAATTAACGATCGAAAATTTGATGACACACTGATACACACACCAAGTGAAATACGTAATAATTCTAGATAAAAACCAACGTTTTTATATGATGGCAAAGTTTATTAAAGAAAATTATTGGAACATTAGTTAAAACTGATCGCAAATAAGTAAGGCAAGTAATTAATTGTTAGGCAAGTAAGAACGGTTCCCAAAATTTCAGAGCTCTAGCCTGATGGGAAGTTTGTTAAATTAACGATAGAAAATTTGATGACACACTGTTACAGACTTAACGTTCAGCAAAAAAAAAAAAATCACCAAGTTTGGTGCCAATTTTTGAAATAGTGCCAAGTGGTTGGGCTAAACTGCATTATTAAAGAAAAATTTAGTTAAAACTTGTCACAGGTGTCTAAATATTGCATTATTAGGTGAGTAAGAACGATTCCAAACGTTTCAGAGCTCTAGCTTAAGTTGGTTAAATTAACGATCGAAAATTTGATGACACACACACACGCCAAGTGAAATACATAAAAACGTTTTAATTTAAAACGTTGTAAAATAAACTTTCGAGCACACAGTGCTAGTTCCTTCATATGAAAAGTTATAGGTAACCGCGGTAGCCTAATAGTCATGGATGCGAACTTTCGGCAGGTGTTTTAGAGAATGTGTTATAATGCTGACGCAACCACGGACAGTACACTTATAATAGTCAAATATTTATCCCTTCCGTAGGTAATGACGATAGGAACTGTTATTATTATTTTTCTTAACAAATAGGCAACAACTTGAGCAATCGCAATATTATGCTTAAATATGTGAAATAAACTGTCCTATCAGGATACTTGTCAGTGCTAAAAAGCTATTCAAAGAAGGAATATTTTGATTGCATCACTTACCAAGTAAAATATAAGATATTATAAAAAGATAATTTTTTATTTTCTTGATCTATGTTTTTGGAATTATTTCTTAATAGGTAGGAAATTGCACCAGAAAAAGGAGGGAGAGAAGAAAAAGACATATTTTTAAGTTTCAAGCATAGCCTTATAGCTTTTATTCAAGTTCCAGTCCATCATGACCCCGAGGCACCCTAGTGATCTTTTTCTTTCCCATGGGAAAAGAAAAGCGAGGCTTTGGTAAACACGGGTACTCTAGTAATCCTTCTTTATTTTCGACCCTCCTTCTTGTCAATCATTTTTACCTTTTTTTTTCAACTTCACGTCTAGACCACAGTTTAATCTTGTTTGGCGCAGCATAGCCATATCTGGCTCTTGCGCCAATAAACTCTACATTCATTCACTCACTCACTCAAGTCCCAGCCGAAATGAAAACCGAGAAGTGTTTAGAAATAAAAAGTAGAGAAGGTCGTGCAAGGATTATGAGCCCTTCAGTAATTAGTGAATCAGGTCAATCCAAGAAAAACACCAATCAGTCGAATCTATTTGAATTTCATAATCTGAATTTCACTTCCCTAAAAAAATTCCAGGTCTTGCAGATTAAAAAAGAAAAACATATTTTTTACGTTGTAAAGAATTCAGGAGAAACAATATATGAAAAGAAACGTCAGATGCAAAGGATGCACAGATAAACTCGCTTTATGTCCAAATTATTTTGAAAGTTTCCACCCGAAACTGGATACTGACAATTAATGTAATTAGTTTATTTTAAAAACTTACTTTTGTCTCAGTTTGTATTAGAGTATTATATTTGTTTTGTTGTTCAAATTAGAATGTTTTGGAACAGAATTCTTAATTGTCATTACAGTTATATCCAGGGACGTCTTAAGGCAAGGGCCAACTGGGCCCTGGCCCAGGGCCTCGCCTTTGAGGGGGCCTCGTCTTGTTCAAAACTCAGCCTCAATAAGATCATGATCAGAATAATTTTAATCGTCAAATGTTATTTCCGGACATGACTGGTTGAAGACAGTTACTTCTATATTAAATATTTCTATATAAAATGTTTGTTCACAATCAGGAAAATATTAATTTTATTTCTAAAGCGAGATATGTCCAATTTATTGATAAAAATGCTGACAGTCACAAACATAACAGACACTCTTACCAACGACCTTTTATTTATTTGCACACGAGTTAAGGATCGCTCACGAAGGGACAAGAGATACACTTAAACCCCTAACAGAAGAGAAAAAAACACATTCCCTATTTTATGACAGTTGCCAGGGATAATGAAAAAATGGTTGAAATCACATTTTTTAGAAGAAATAAGTGGTCTAGAGCTCTATATCGGCAATTCCTCTCTTTATATTTAATTGCTTTGAAATAACAAAACGTAATTATGTTTTTATTTTTGAATTTTATTTATGTAAGATTTAAGATAATATACAAATACTTATATCGCATTAAAAAAAGTAAAATATGTAATTGTATTTGCTTTTTTTTACAGAGAGGGTTATAAAAATATCCAGTTATAAAAAAAATCTGCTCTTTTTTTGTAAATTTTCTTTGCTATCCCTCTAAACAACATGAAATAATCTCTTAACTGTCTGTAAAATTGTACATAAATATTTCAATGGACACTTTAGAATATTTTTATATTGATTAATATACATATGTGTGCGCTTCCTTCATTTTGAATGCAATATGATCTTCCAAAAGAATTTCCAATGTGTATTGTAATTCAGAGAAATATTTTTATTTGCTTTTGATACGGAAAGCGTTATTTTACTCATTTAAAAATCAACATTTATAAAACGAATACATTACATTTTCTACAAATTTTAGTAATGTAATATAAATGTAGAAAAGCAATCATATGTTTAGTTTAGTTTTTATTAACGTCGCTCTAGAAGCAACACGAAGGCTATTGGTGAATGACCTCGTAATTTTGAACCACGGTCAAGTGAAGAGGACAACACCTGAGCTGGCACCCCCTCTCCTAACATCCACACCACACCAACGGGAGGACTTTCGACCCCGACAGATTTAACGTGCATCACCCTCGACAACACGACGGGTCTTTGGCTGCCAAGGATCGAACCCGCGACTGAACGAAAAACCCCGGCCACGAATCCGAAACCATGACCACTAGGCTACCGCGGCCCTCAAGGCAATCATAAGACAAGAATCGTACAGTACGATTTGATAAATAAATGCCTGTACAATAATTTAATGTTTTAAGGGTAAACAAAAATGGAAAAATTCTCGTCCAACACAGTACAAAATAAGAGATTTTTAGTGTATAAGAACCCTCACTAAAATTTTTTTTTTTTTTTTTGCGTGTGTATGTTTCATCAGATTTTCTTGCAGAAAATTGAAATTTATTATATAATTTAATTTTATTCACTTTTTTTTATGTACAAACTAGAGAGTGAGTTTTCTCCTTTCTCCCTCTTGAACAGAAGAAAAGAAAAACACATAGTTATGTGCATATAACTGGAGATATGGCATAATGATTTTAGAACAGTATATTTATTTTTAATGGCAAAATTACAATTCTTTTTCGAATAACTCGTCCCCAAAATGTGTTATTTAAAAGTATTCCTTAGTTATTTTTATGATATTAATAAAAGGGTTGCCATCATTTTCTAAATTATTCATAATTTTTGAGTATATCATCTTGTATCGGCTTAAAACTGGATTCTAAGCTATAACTGGCCATTTATTTTTTAATAGCTGATCATTTTATTTTAAAACTTCAATCATGCGGAAAATGTGTACTCCAGTTAGTATTGGTATACAAACTTTAAGGCTCCAGTCGAAACAACACCAAGAAATTCCGATTGTAAATTAATCCTATGGAATTTCGTTCTTTTCTATTTCATCTAGGGTATTGTTTTTAATTGCATGGGATAAAATGCATTCGAAAGAGCAAAAAAATAAATGTTTCTCTGGTTTTCGATTTTTTAAAAATGTTTGCAAGTATTTTTAAATATCTTCATGAGCCCGGATTGCTTAATAAATGATGAATTACAGGCAGCGGATATTCGACTTTCTGCTAAGAAAATTTAAAATGAAGATGAATGAATTAGAAACTACTTGTTTTTTTAACTAGCCTTTGGAATGATATTTTGACAAAGTAAATCCATTTCTCTCGAGTAAAAATATAGATTTATATTATTGGTTTATATATATATCACTATTGATTATAAAATCATTAGTGATATATATATAAACCAATAGACCCTTTTAACTATTATGAGTCAAAAGCCAAGGAAGTGTCCTTTATAAAGGAGTATCAAAGTGTTCACAAGCGTGTAAGTCAACGCAGTGTTAGGGTAGTTTTTCTTGAAGGAAATAGATTCACCGACACAACGTTTGAAAATAGCCACAGCCAGATATTTAAAATATATATATAGAATCCTTTTACCAATAATTGACTTTCTAATTTACAATATACAAACGCTTTGTAAAAAATAAGAGGAGCTTTTTGAAATGCTTGGATTTTTTGAAATTAATTCTAATTTGGATGAGACAGAAATTAAAATAGCATGCGAGAAAATATCAAAATTTTAAGATAAAGACATATTAATGGAGAGGAACTGAACTTGGAAAGTCAACATTTACAGTCATATATGGTCATTGATTGCGAAAAGCTGAAGAAAAAGCAAAGAGAGAAAATGGAAAAAAGAAAGATTTATAAAAAAATATAAGATGAAGAATAGTTTTTGGATGAGGGGACTGGAATTGGGATCAACACACTCTATGCATACATGTATAATGAAAGACTATTCACAGTGTTCCCTAACATTGAAATAATAATGAGAATTTTCCTATCATTGATGGTTACTAACGCGAGAGGTGAGAGTTCATTTTCAAAACTCAAAGCAGTCAAAAATGAATTGAGAAATCGTATGTCTAAATCACGTTTGAATAATTTAAGCTTGATGAGTAATGAAAATGAAATATTATTAACAATTGATTTTGAAGAACTAATTAAAATGATTTTGCAAAGATAAAAAGTAGAAAACGAATATTTACATAAACTTCCATTTTACTATGGATGCTTTTATTGATCTGTACAGGTATATACACCAAATTAGTGAAAGGATCGCAGGTGGGGCCTATTTCTTCATAAGGGCCCAGGGCCTCAAGAAATCTTAAGACATCCCTGGTTATAACCGTCATTTAAATATATGTGATTTGATTACACCATAAATATAAATGACGGCTACACCTATCAATATAAAAAATTACAAAATGTGTTTTTAGTTTTTCTGCCCATTAGGATATTGCTCTAAACATTTAAAAAAAAAGTCACTGGTTCGAGTCATGATGCTACGAAAGACCCACCATGTAGCGGGGCTGATGCATGTTAAATCTATCGATACTCTAAGTCCTCTCATTGTTATGATGTGGAATTTTGGAGAGGGAGGTGCCTGCTCAGGAGTAGTTCTTGTCACTTAACCGAGGTTCAAAATTACGAGGTTCGGCGCCAATGGCCCTCGTGTTTTTCTAAGTCCGGCGCTAATAAAATCTAAAAATAGGAAGAATATAATGCCCGACAAACCAATGATGTAATTATGGTTGTTTATGGAAACAATAGTCCGTCATATAGCATTGTTATGAAATGGAAAAGGAATTTTCAAACTGGCCACAAGTCCCTCCCAGATGATCTAGGATGTGAAAAACCGTCACTCACGAACAAAGTTGACACAGTGAAGAAACCGGTGAATTTTATCTTATTAGACCGAAGAATAACCCTCCAAATGATCGTGAATGAGATTTATCTGTGCAAGCAGTGTACGAAAATTATTCGCAAACAACTGAACATGCCAATGGTGTCAACACACTGGGGGGGGGGGCATAATTATAACCGACTACCTGAAGGAGGACCAGATCACCACTAGAACCTATTACTGTATATTGCTGCAGAAATTACCTGATGATCTGATCAAAAAACGGAGCTGTAAGAAAGGCGTCCGTCTTCTTTGCCAACAATGTACCTTCTCACTTATCTCTAAGAATGGTTGAGGAATCAAAGCAATGTGGCTTTGAAGTTTTGCTACATCTGCCCTATTCTCCCAGTTTCTCTCGAAGTGACTCTTTCTTATTCTCAGAGCTAAGAAAATCATTGTGGGGTGAGAGATTTGACCAAATATAGTCATTCGAAGAGTGGAACAATGATTTTCAAGGTATCTTGCCGAGTTCTACTATGACGGTTTTCGAAAGGTCAAGAAACGCTGACAGAAATGTGTAACATTGGACGGTGACTATGTATAGCGAAGTCTTAGGAATGATAAAGTTTATATATCCATATTTTAGTAATAATTAAAACCTTACGATACCCCCTCGTACAATATTCTAATGCTCCGTCCGAAAGAGTGGAACAATTACCATTTACAGAAGAAACACTAGAAAATTCCAAATCATCAAAATCATCCGAAAATCTTTCAATCCTAAACATAAGAAAACATCACATTTAATTCAGTAGAGGATTAAACGACTTAGAGACTTGAATTTTATTCGTACCAAACATCAACCGAAAAATTTTTGGTCTAGATTGCAAAAGTGTAATTTGATGGCTTCAACAACAAGAATTTTAAGTACTTTTCCATTTCGCCGACGCAAATCTCGCCAAACAGACTCTATTGCCGACAATACATAGTATGCACATAAAAAAGATATTCCGTTTGATGTCGATTGTATCATTTTTGGCGACTTTATCGCCTGCACCGGCGAAATGGAAAAGTACGAAATTTTATTATACCGTAAGAGACATGAGCAATTTTCAGGGTATTTTTCAATGCAAAATTTCATGCGCGTGTGCATAAGTAATAAGGTTTAATTACTGAACTTAGTTTCGAACATATACCTGGGGAATGAAGGGTTCTTCTAAGACAAGCCTTAAGATAGTGTTGTAACACAATGGCAATTCTAACCCACCAATAGCGGTGGCAAATTCAGTGGAAATGATAGAAAAGTACGAAAGTTCGTCTATGTTAGTTAAGAAAGTACAACGTTTACAATTGGCAGTTGTGTAGCGATTTGAAAATCATACGCTTGGTGTTTGAACTGTAGAGTGAATTCACGGAATATTGTTATTTCAAGGACCTATTGGACAATAGAGCAATTGACAACAATTATACTGTTATAGACGGACCACACAGAGAGAATTGCGTGTTAAAGTCATCTCATATTAAACAAGCCCCCCCGATAAACTGTAAGCCGGCATTTCTCCCTTCTTTATATATAAGATTAGGCTTATTTCAAATTTCGGGAAAATTTATGGAAAAAAATGGAGAATGTTCTGTACACATCAAGAGTCGTTTTCCAAATATGAGCAATGCTAAACTAAAAGACGGAATGTTCGTTTTCTCACATATTAGGAAGTTTTTGAAATTTCAAAAAAAGAAAATATGAAAATTTAAAGGAAAGAGTGAACACTACAGATATAGATGCCTGAAATCATTTGTTTGGGTGATTCCCGCTGGGCAATACCAAAGTCGAAAACTAAAAAAGAATTAGTAAATGGACTCCTGCATATTTACGAGATTACTAGGATGTCACTCAAAATACACTACGTGACTTTCCATTTAAACTTTCCCCAAAGACCCTAGGAGATGTAAGGAACTAACAAGGAGAAACATTAACTATGGAACAAAGATACCAAGGGGAGATGAGATTCCAATATGATGGGGTGGTTTTTGCTAGTTTCTTCTGAAAATGGAGGAAACACCGCATAAGAGGAGAAAACGAAGATGATGTATATAGAAATGTCTTCAAACATTTCTTATTGTGCTCTTATTAGTCACAGATAAAAAGTCTTACATCCGTTTTCATTGTTATACTAAAATTTAATACACAAATTGGTCAAATTCTAAAATTGCACTCAATAAGTTGCTCGCAAATACTTTTTCTTGTAATGTAGTTCAGAATACAGATTAAATTTGTTCAATATCTATACACTTTATAATCTAGTTTTGAATTTTGCTTAAGTTTCAGTGAACCTTAGGGCGAAATTTCCCATAATAACATATTTCAATTTATCTCTAGTACTCTTTTTTTCAGATAAAAGGTTATATTAATGATTCATGATTAATTACTGTCCAAAAAAAGTGGTGGGTGTTACGCATTTTAGCGACTATTTTCGTAACAGCATAATCGATTTAGTGAAAAATAGCTAAAATAGGGAGCTGTGCCAGAAAAAAAAAGTTAACATTTATTGCCTGATGTTACTTGACCCTTAATTGCAAGAAAGTTAACCAATGGATTTGCAACCATTTTCTTGGCAACATAAAATGTATCGAAGACGTTACTTTGATATCAGGATAAGACTGCAAGAAGCCTTATCTGGATCTTGCTAAACGAGCTTTGGGGGAGCTTTAATTCCTTAGCAAGCACAATCTTTCAAAATTTGGAGTGTCAAATCTAGTATCAATTAAAACAAAAAGAAGAAATCTGCTGTAAGTCCAGCATGAAATGTGTGTTATCTTGCTCGCAGTTCAGAGTTCTCCACCAAGATAAGCAGCATCAGTTTTCATATTGATCGGTCTATTGCAAATAAGAATTAACTAGTATTCTCAAAAATATTCCCTATTCTTATAAATTATTATTTTTCATTTATTTGAATAATGGTTGGATAGTAAATTTATCTATTTAAAAAATATTATTCTGAAAAGAGTACCTATTCCTTTACTGTCAAAGGAGTCCGTAGAACAAAAGATGTTAAAAGCCTCTTGTACTAGATCACATGTACAGCCTGCTACACGTCACAAATATTTTTTCTTTGTGTTTATTTTTTCTCACCTGAAATTTCTGAAATTCTCAGGTCATTCAACATCAAGCCAAGATATGAGATTAAAGCTGCTTTTCAACTATGTACTCGTACAAAACAGAACGGAAATTCAATTTTTTTTTTCTGTGCGTGTTGGGAGAGTGAAGATTTTTAATTAATTTTAATAGCACGAAATTTTCAAAACTATGTTTGATTTAGTTCAGATCTCTTCTACAGTCAAATATCCCGAACTCTCTGTTATCAATCTGCCCCAGGTAACCACAAGTTCAGGGTTGTAAACTTCTTATCCGACATTTTATACTGAGTGGCAGCAGTGGGTTTTAGTTCTCGTAACAGACAAGTCTCGGCTAAGAGAGTTCTAGTTCGTGTGCTGGTCTGGAACGAGAACTAGGAATCAAATACTACTTACCTATCATTATTGATACAGTTACAAAAAATATGGAATCATGACTTGGACTGGAATCTTTCTGGATGGTCTCGCCAATCTGCATGTAATACACGGAAGAATGTTATGAAATATTAAGCAGAAATCTTTGTTCCATATACTGGTGTGGCCACAGTAGCCTAATGGTCATGATCGCGAACTTGCAGGTGACATTGTTTTTGTCGAACCGTGAGTTCGAGACCTGATGCCACTAAAGATTCGATGGCTGAAATACGTTAAATCTGATCGGAGCCTTAAGTCCTCTTGTTGGTATGGTGTGGCAATTGGGAGAGGGATGTTCCAACTTAGATGTCATCCTCGTCATTTAATAGCCTATGTGTTGCTTTTCAGTATACGTTAATATCAAATCCATATGTTGGAACCATGGGTGAGGAACTCATCCTTAAGCAGGATAATGTCCAACTTCACCGAGCAAGGGTTGGCGTGGTATGGAAGTTAGGAGAGAGCGGTGCCAGCTCAAATGCCGTCCTCGTCACTTGACCGAGGTTCAAAATTACGAAGTCCGTCGCCAATAGCCCTCGTATTGCTTCTAGTACGACGATAAGAAAAATTAAACTAAACTAAAAAAAAAAATCTCCGATCAAGGCTTGTTGGTAAATTTGTTGAGAATGAAAGTTCGGAACGAATGGAATGGCCATTTTGATCTCCAGACCTTATTCCGATAGAGCTTCTTTGGAACTACCTCAACAGGCAGATGAATGCTTAAAGTCCTCCTCTATGATCATTATACGGGCTTGAACGAGGAATACTCCAAACGTTGGCGTTGTTTCGCCAATCCAGTGTACAACTTAATTGAGGTTAAAAGTTAGCGACGCTAATGCATTAGTAAGGATGAACATATTTCTTATGAAGATTCATTTATCTAAATTTTTTTGGCTCAAAAATCTGTTATTTATTTTGTAACAGTGGAATTCTGAAATAAAACAATTATTTATTTGTAAATCATGTTTGTGTGTGATGTTAATAATATGCAACATTCGATAAATGACTGTTTAAAGCACACTTCATCTAAGTATCTTGTATATTCATTTGCTTTCAAATTATACGCAAAAGACTGATTTGAGCTTATGAGGACCAGTGTACTTCTATGCAATGTAGTCCATGCATTTTTCTCTTAATTTTTAGTCATAATTTTGAAAATTTGCAACTTTTTGAAAATTGAAAAAAAAAAGTAATACATTTGACTATTATATTACATAACTAATTTAAATATCAATGCTTTCTCCCGCTTATTTACATATAAAACATGTTTTCAAGTCTCACAAGATATAATTTTAAAAAATTCTTTATAAACAATAAAGATGTAAAATTATGATAGTTTTGCTTACTAGCATTGTTAATTATCTTCATTATGGTATCAATGCATGTTCAAATAATTATAACGGATGAAATAATCACTTTTGAAAATTTTGGCATCGGTTTAAAAAATATTCAAAAATTAGAAGGAAAAAAAATTTGAATTGAGGTTAAAAAAATTCAAATTTGTTGAAAAGAATTTTATATTTATCATTCTCCTGCTTTGAAAACATTTTTCTTCTGTAAAATTTTCTACAGTAAAAAAGAACAATTAAAAATAATATAGTCCTCGTTTCTGTAAGCGTTTTAGAAATATCACGCAATCCAATTTTTTAAATCTTAACCCTTTTGATCTAAAAGTACAAAATTAATTTTTTTTGATCAAATATATGTGTATATATATGTATATATATATATATATATATA
>BMAW01091561.1:711105-791883 GCA_019974015.1 Nephila pilipes | reverse complement strand
ATTATAATTTTGTCACTTCACTACATTTTCCGGTGTAACGGCTTCCAGTTGTTCTTCCACCTGAGCGTTCCGTCATTTTGTGTCGCAGGTATCATCACAAGTTTAAACTTCGGCAAACCACCGACACCGTTGCTTTTGTTATGATAAGAGTCCGCCGTAACATTTTTCAATCCATTGTTTTGCTGCACGGTGTTTTTACCAAAAAAAACAAAAGTTTTATCAGAACATTTGAAACTCGGTTTTTCCGACATTTTTTCAAACAAACTACAAAACGATTCTTACCCAACCTCGATAACTCAGCTTACTGGTCCGATCGACTTTAAAATTTTGACACGTTTCAAAGCAGTTGGGTACTCTAGAAAGACCTGACATGGGTTTACTACGAGACTACGAGCGCCATCTCTCAAGTTAGTCTCGATATTGGATTGATGTGTTATTGTATTATTCGCATTGCACTTATTTCTTCAAAATACAAAGCTAATTTTGTAACTTTAATGTTTGTTACGCAAGAAAATTCAGCCATTGATGTTGGAAATTTATATTATTACCCATTTTCAGGCAGAAAAACCGCTGTCTACTTCGCTCCTGTGAAGTTAAACCGTGGATATCTACTACCACGAGTTAACGATATCAATTGTACTTTTTTGTAGTATGCATACTAAATTTACTGTAGTATATCATTTTTAGTGAAAATAATTGTAAGGAAGAGCTTTTTTTTGAAAAAACTTTTTAAAGGATTTAATTATTTTTCTTTCTCCCGATGATAAATAAGATCATTTCCAAGGATATTTTATGTGGATACATTATCAGATTTAATATATTATCAGATTGGATACATTATCAGATGTTTTCGACTTTGCAGAAAAAAATGAATCACCACGTTTTGAATAATTGTCTTAGATCAATATGTCTCTCTGGACGATTTCACGTATTTCTGGCCAAGTGCTGAGTGCCTCTTATATGAGATTTATCATCTGTATCAATGCTAATTCGCCATATTTTGAAAAAAAATTCTAACAGCAAAACACTGAAATAAATAGAATATTATTACTGAACATATGTTATATGTAAAAGTGATCTTGGACCAGAAATATTTAAATTTAAGACTTCGAACCATTTTTATCCTCTTACAATTTATTAGTTTTATTCCTTTGTTACCCCTAACCATCAAAAAAGTATTAACACATTCATTTTACTGGTATTCGAGAATCAAAATTCGAATCATAAATCTCAAAAAGCAGTCGAAATAAATATTAATTTTTTTTAATTTAAATTTTTTTTTTAATATATTGAAGGGAATAAAAAGGAAATTATTTGAACAAATAAACGTTATAAAGTATGCACATTAATGTTTAAAATTTTTATTTTCTGATTACGTAATGAATTTTGAGGGAATTGAATGTTTATACAATTCGTTTCATTTTTTATTCAGTGTGAAGGGGAAAACTTCCATAAGCAACACTTTATTTCATTCGTATTTTCATATTCCTATAGCTTATTTTCCAATACTCGAAATATGTATGTGTCTTCTGGTCAGAAAAATGTATACCACACTTATTCATAAAATATTTCACTTTCTCTAGAAACCCTACAAAGCCCCTCTGTGATCTACGGCATTTTCAAGCTTTAAGATCCAATGAAAGTAACAAAAAGTAGCAAACTTAAAACCATTTTTTGTTATCATAAGGCACTATTTTGGACAGCTGAATCCACTTAAAATGACACGATCAACAAGAATAATGTATATCCCTAACAAATTCCCTGCTTTTTTTTCGTTTATCTTTAATCCTGTGTTTTACTTACGTATGAAAAGGGATTTTCAGACTTTATTACCCGGATTTTAAGGATTTCCAGTGACAGTATTTCTCCTTTTATTATTTCTCTGCCCTGGAATTCAGTGTCTGTAAATCTGACGGGAGGATGTAAGATAAACCACTACAGCAAAAATAAGAAATCGGAATAAAGTAAGACTGGGTTTCTTCTGATTCCACTGATTTTAGAATGACGCATTTCTGCTAAATTTTTTGGAACGCAGTTCTGCTGGAAAATAATATAGAATTTATTTGTTAGGCTTGATAGCCGCAACATAGCATTCATTGTGATTAAGAGTAATTGTTTTTTTTTTTTAAGAAAAAAAAAAAATACGCATGAAATTTAAAAATTAACCACGTAAGGAATGGGAAATGGGGCAATTCACTGAATAACTATGCTATTTTCCCTTTTTCTAAGAAGTCCGTGAGAACGATTCTCATCACAACCCAAAAAATAGAAGCTTATTTTTTCCAGCCGACGAAACAGTCTTCACTTTCTTTGGAGCAGATTCTCTGAACTTACAACAACCGGCAGTGATCGCTCATTCAGATTTTTGCTAGCAATACGTGCAATCATACACGAGAAAGATCGTAAAGTGAAGCTCCGTGAGATTGCTGAGATGACACAGATATCATATGGAAGTGTATTTACTGAAAAAGGTTTTTTGCAGTGAAGTGAAAAAGGTTTTTTCCAAGTGGGTGCCGCGATTGCTTTCGATGGAACAAAAACAGCAACGAGTCGATGATTCAGAAAGCTGTTTATCGCTATTTACTCGCAACAAAAAAGATTTCTTGCGAAAAAAAAAAAAAAAAATTTGGAAAAGCGTTGGAACGATTGTATCACCCTAAAAGGCGATTAACAAAAGGTGTTATGTTGATGAATAAAAAAAAACTTTACAAAAAATATGTTGTTTTCAATGTTAGTCTCGGGAGTTTTTGATTGATGTGTTATATTTACAGTAATTAATTTAATTGCAGGTTAAAAAATTACAAATATATGTTAATAAATGAACACTTAAAATATAGTTAAAAATTTGTTTTTATTGTTTTATCCACGAATACTTAGTGAATGACTGTTTTTACAGACATTTTGCTTTTCTTTATTTCTTTTATGATAGATTTTTTTTGATGTGCCCTAATCCAAGATCCCTGTTGTTAAAAATAGTTTAGAGACATCTCTGTTATTTCGAGCATCATAGAATGTGTGATTGGAGTCTGTTTTGGTATATCACCCTTCTTCTCTTGAACTTCTTTTCCTAGAATATCTTCAACAACATTTTCCTCCCGTTCATGTCCCTCTAATGAATGATCATTATTGATACTAACCACAATTTAGCAAAAACATGTTATGTATGCCCACATGTTATTTCCAATTTTATTTCGACTTTTCTCATATATATAAATTAGTGAGTCATACGTATAAAATAGGAAGGAAATTGAAGGTATTACAAGAAATCAAGACATCAACCGAACGAAAATTAATTCTAAATTTCATAAAAAATAATTATTATAACACAATGTCTAGAGAGAGGTAGTTATAATAGATTTCGTATCGAGGAGCAGTTGTAAAACGAGTTCAAAACCGATTCTAAGGGTTGTTGAATCAAATGTTAACGGGGGTTGACTGTAAACATATTAGTACAAAACTAATTTACAACAAAAAGAGGTAACGTAATTCTCGACAACAGCTTACGAATTAAATTTATATGTTAAGAATTTTTATTATTTAATGATCTTCCTATGATATACTGTAAATAATTAGTCACCGTTTTTTCTCCCTTTTATATAAAAAATATTTAATAAACCTTTTATGTAACATAAGTGATTCAAACTGTTATTTTTTTCAATTTATTTTTTTATACGTGTTATTGTTTAAACAATCATAGTTAATAGTTAAATTTATGAATGTTTTTATAAACACATTTCATACAATCTGGCAACAGTTTCTAGTAATCAAATATAAAAACGCGTTCGATCGACCGACGTCAAGTTCTGGATACAAAGATGGCCACGATCCAAAAATAGCACAATTTATTTTAAATAAATATTTCACATGTTAAGTAAATCAGGAAACGATAATTTAAAGAGGCTGTGGAATCTTAATATGCATTCCAAATGCGAAAACTCTAATAAAAAAACTTCGACTGCAATCGACCAGAATCTCCTACCCAGCTCAATTAATCTTCAATCACGGATTAAATACTTCTGTAGTAATTTTATGAGGCTATAGCCTCGGCAGCACAATGGTTAGCCAGCTTTAGATATTTCCTCTGATCCTTATTTTATAGCATGAACGTAAATCTTGGAATGAATGAAAATTACGGACCCTTTTTAAGAAAATAAAAGGTCGAAAATCAACAGTTTTTTTTTAAATATGTTCCAGAATAGATTTAATATACACATTAATTCTTCGACTATCCCCAACAAAATTTTATAAAATAAAAAAAACGAAAGATAATCTCAATTGTTAGCATAGTTGTTATACTATTTAACCAAAACTGATAAATTCCTTGTCAAAATAAACATATTACACTTCCAATAAGACTATGCATTGATAAGCAAAATTACAATATACATTTATGACGTAGGGATTCACGATTTTCTCTTAACTAACCTTCGGGACTTTAATTGAGATTGATTACATGAAATAACAATTTCTTCCCAACCCAAATGAAACGTGATTATGTTAATTAGATACAGGTGGAAATAAAGTGATGTGATTCAGATATGGTGATATATAAGTAGAGTGAAATTTAGAGGAGAGAGTGTGTGTGGTGAATTCTTGAGTTTTGTTTTATCTAGAGGCCGATAATATCAAGAGTTAAATACCGGTTATTACTGTCGCAAAGGATTAGTCTGAGAAAGCAACCCCAACTGGAAGAGTAGTAAAAGCATATAATTTCAGTGATATTTAAATTGATTGGCTAACCATATACAGTCCAAAGAGAGTCATTAAATAATTAATTTTAGTAATTGATAAATAAATAGTTAAGTTGGATGGGAGACTTGTGTCTCTTTGGAGCAGTTGTTGACTTTTAGTGTTAATCTGGTATTGATCGAACCATTCATCTCCGGTTTTTTCTGCGTAGATTCCGGTGTTTGTTGACAATGACCACCAAGTCACGACACAATACTGCTTGTATTTACGCCTTGCATTAGAAGTAATTGCCAGTTTTCATTTCAATGCAACATTTCTTATTTTCTATCGAATTACATATCACGTTTGAGCAATATTACAATTGTACACATATAGTGTACTACAAAGTTAAAAGTTTTCGAAGTCAAGCATGTGTTCTTCAAGTTCTTATAAAACTAATAAGCGAAAGCATTCAACTAAAATTACTCGTCACAACTTGTTTGAACTATCATTGTACTGTATTAACTTTTCTTTTGGGTTGTATTTTTTATCAACAGAAGAGTATTCAACCAAATTAATGTTCAATGTTTGAATTTAATTTTGCCAGAATGACGAAATACTTGAGTCGTATATTTGTATCATTAGCACAGGAACAAAATGCATGTAAGCATATTAAATGTACGCTTTAATGGAATAAATTTTTATTTAAAGTGATTTATCTTTAATATCATTTTTAAAACTATAACAATGCTGGATATTCAGCAAAATCGCTAACACAAACCCCCTTTAAGATGGCAGGAGTCCCGAACGTGCCGGTGTAAAGAGATATTACTGTAGTGTACATTTTAAAATTTCTTTCTTAACTTCATTAATTTTATTTCAAATATATAGTGGGCATTTAAAAATTTCTTTTTAAACTTCATAAATCTTCCACTATCGGATCGGGTTTTTTTATGTTTGCTAAAATTCATCCAGGCTATCGGTCAAAAAGCCAACTTATATATTGTTCTCCATTCCTTCCTAACCCTATCAACAACCTTTCAACAGGGCTAATCTTCTGTTTTGTTCCATTCTGCCCGACAACCGAATATATCAAGCGTTCGCTGCTGACATTAATTAGTCTTTGCATTATCTGAACACCCTGACATCCTAAAGTACCTCCACATAAATAAGATGGATGCGTTGAGATTAAAGATTTCTGGGACACAAACCCCCTTTAAGATGACACTATACAGGGCAGGGGGGAGGGGAGGAAAAAAAACTTTGACACACATAAGCGAAGTAGTAGAAGTTTGTTCATTAATACACCTGTTCCACGGACGATCGAAGGGCTTAAGTTTTGGCGGGAAAAGACGCAGTTATCAAAGCTGTTCATCGATTTATCGATCGGGATGGTATCGATTTGGAAGAAAAGGATTACTTTCATCGGGACTTATAACTCGGGTGTTGTAGGGCGTGTAGTTATTTAATTCGCACTCTTGAACTCAGTGTTCAGGCTGTCGGAACATAAAGGTGGAGATGATTAAGGTGTTACGGTATTAGTAATTATTTTAGCAATTATGCGCAGATGCAATTAATAGTGAGTTAAAAGTCTTATACTCTCTCTAAATTTTTAGCATGGTAATGATTAAATGTTATTTAATCATCAATTATTCTGAATATTCATGATGTGGATTGTCTTTTATATTTTACTTTGCTAAAATCCAGTGGAAGTTTAGAAATGATTACATGCGTATATAATTAATCTTAATAAATACGAGTTTTTTTCCGTATATTAAAGCTAACTGTTGTTAAATGATTATTCAAACACATCTTTACGTGATGACTTTAAGGATTCCTTACTTGAAATATTTCTCTTGCAATAAAAATTATAAACCAAAAAAGTAAATGAAAAAGACTCATTATTAAAATTAAAGGGCTCACTTCACGTTGCATTTTCTCTATCTTCATAATGTTTGTTAAAGGTACATTTTTTTTAAAAAACAATAAAAGGATTAGGCATACAGACATTCATTTGAGAGTACGTTTAATGTTCTGCTATTATTATTTTAATGAAAGATTTCCCCAAAACTGTTATTAAATAAAATTAACGAGTTAAAATGTATACTAATTTTTTTTTATTGTTTTTAAACTTTTCATATGTTATTTCACATATAATTTTTAAAAAAAACTAAGTAAAATGTTAAGCAATGCTCTCATTAAGATCGCAATAAAAATAAAGTAAATATACACAAAAATTAGAGCTTGTACGACCAGTGAATGTTTTAAAAACGTTCCTTAAACTTTGTTATTTTTAACATTTCTTTAACTTTATAATTTTGAAATTGCGGTGTGAAGAGACCCCCTCCCCTTAAGTAGTTCTCTAATATATTTTTCACATTTAGAGTTATATAGAGATAAAATCTATAAACAAATAATCATACCAAAAAATTCGAAAAAATTCTACAATTTATATATCACTTCCAATTTTCATGGTAATTGAATTATAAGTACCGAGGGTGTTTATACATTTTATCCTTCCCTTTTTTGGATCCGTTTTGTTAATGTTTAATCAGTAAAAAGTTCTTTTTTATATGTTTCATATCATGATCTTGCTTAAGGAATACCTCTACATCCTGCTTTCCAAAATAGAAAGCTTTTCTTAAAATTTCCACGGGTATTGTTTACTATTCCTTTTTTTTTTTTTTGCTTATTTTTAGAATTGTTTAATCGTAGTGGATTCCAGCTTCATCTTTTCATCCAAACAAAAGCCCAAAAGTTCATAGATGGAACATGGACCAATGGGTACTTTTTTTAAATTGAACACCCTGTATAATTAGTGGCTTTATCTTGATGCAGTTTCACTCTTTAAAAGCCACTGGCGTGAAGAAATTGAACTTCTTTAAGAAAAATCGGAGCTGAAATGTTCTAATAGTATATTG
This sequence comes from Nephila pilipes, assembly GCA_019974015.1. Classification (NCBI taxonomy): domain Eukaryota; kingdom Metazoa; phylum Arthropoda; class Arachnida; order Araneae; family Nephilidae; genus Nephila; species Nephila pilipes. Next base: position 784,294 of record BMAW01091561.1, on the reverse strand, counting down.
GGTTAATTTGAACATTGCTTTCCACACATCCTATTGTTTTTCCATTGCAAAAGAAAAACGAGACAGTTACAAAACGTTTACTGAAAGTTTCTTTTAGTTCTCGGAACCAAGTTAAAGCATTATTTTCGCTAAATGCTCGATAGAAAGTGGGCTATGGACCTATTAAACCTATGGATAGAACCGTAAAATCAGAAAATTAAACATCGTTATAATAAATCTGATTTGCATATTAAAAAATTTAAAAGTGATCTGGTGAGCCAAAATGCCCCTCTTAAAGCAATAGCCCCTTAGGTGGCTAAAAATTACATTGTTCCTTTATCAAAAAGAAACTTTGTTCTTCTTTACACAGCTATTTTCAATTAGAAATTATAATTATTATTATTTATTATTAACTATAATTAGAATTGTTTTATTATTATTTATTATTAATTATTATTAAAATTGTTTTATTATTATTTATTATTAACTATTATTAAAATTGTTTTATTATTATTTATTATTAACTATTATTAGAATTGTTAATTATTATTTATTAATAACATTAAAAAATCCTGATCAAAATTCAAAATTAATTTAAAAGATTATGGATCAAAAAAGACATTTTGTTGCTATGGAGATTGTAGAATGAAATTTTTCCTGTGCATCGTAGAATTAAATAAAGTTCATTGGTTGGTTTGAATGACGTCCTTGGAGACGGCCCTCGTATTTAGAAATCTCTTTCAGACTCTAGAGACGAGTCGTGATCTGGTACCTCTTTCGTCTAACATCTATACACGTTGCTTAAGGACTTTCAGACTATCTTGTTCTTAACTTGCAATAGCCCCTATTATTCGCAGGAACTTATTCATTGCAAACTCGTCTTGGGAGTCGGTGGTCATGGAGCTTGAGACCATGATCACACTCCTGGAGTTAAGTGAGAACTTGATCTTGAATTGAATGAATGTTTGATAGAGGCATGGTTTAGGAGTGTGTATTTGCAAATGGGGTTAGTCAGGAAATATGAAATATGAAACGATCATATCTGCGCAGTAATGCTAAAACTCTGCGCTTCAAATTGGTCGCGGATTCTCTTAGAAAATTCTTTACAAGATGATTGAACAATGTTTCTTTATCTCCCTCTCCTTAGTTCTTTGAAGTATTTCTAAATTAGAAATCCCCTTTTCAGTATTTTACATCGAGGAAAATCGGTTTTAGACAGGTATATCTTTCTGTAATTTGGCTCCAACCTGCTTAGGAACTTTAAGAAAATTAGAATTATGCACAGAGTTGAATTATCCGAAGAGGAATATAATGAATTATTTCGAAACAATTGAAATTACAATTCTTATAATTTTAGGAAAATTACAAATCGCATGCATCAATGCTTATTATATGGTCTTTGATTGGTTTATGGGATACAGATTAACAATGATTATTATGTATATCCTTTATTATATAGAAATGAACAGTTATCATCTTATTTTGTATCATTAAAGCAATTAACTGCTATAACTTCTATTGTGATTAATTACATTAGTTTTCTTTTAACTCTTTCCCTCGCGATGAGCACCTCAATCACTGAAGTTCTTTCTCTAAGCGTTAATAGGATACACTGTCTTGTGTGGATGAGCAATTTCAGACGCTAAGCCTAACTTGTTAAAAAAATTCGCATAAATTAAATTTATTTAAATTTTTCATTGAAATTTAACTCGCATAAAGTGAGAATATAATAAATAAAATGTTATGAATAAAATATTAAAAAATAAAATTTAGTAATAAATAAATAAATTGAATGAATAATGAATAAATAGTTGGTAATTGAATGAAGTAATGATAAATTAACTAATTATAAACTTAATATATTAATAATGTGTGATATAAATTAATTAATAACAAATAAATAAAGTAATTTCTAATAAGAAATTGAATAAATTAACTTTTAATGTTCATTATTGAATTTTTTTAAATGGTCTATTTAAAAGTCATGGGCGATATATCCGACCTCAGAGTCATTTTAAATGGTTATTTATATATGACACACTCGGAGCCATGAGTTAATGGTTGCTGCCAATTCATATATGACACACACGTGCAGAAAATGTTTAAGGGCTGTGGTTACAGATCGATTATGATCAAGCTCCAAATTCGAATTCTGAAAGCATTAAAGATTCGTCAAGTAAAATAATGAAGTATTCTATATGTTATGTTGTTCTTAGTCGTCCTCGTGAGACACGATGAGAAAATTAGAAGAGTAAGGTTTTAGCATCTGATAATGTTCTAATTAACCAAACTAGGTTCTAAATAACGAGATTTACTGCCGACAGCTCTTAGACACACATTAATTTCAACTAAATAAAAAAAATCTTATTCAAAAATTAAAAGTGTTGAATATATATGTTGCTTATTGATTACGAATTTTCTTACTGAATGTTGCCCAACTGACAACATGTTTCGATTAAGATAGCCAAGGTGCCTTGACCACGAGCTCAAGGCCGAAGCTGTTTCCTGTCGAGTCGAGGGATCGATTCCTAAATGCACTAAAGACTAGACTTTCAGCATAGATGATTCTCATTGATTCTGTCGAGGTTTAATGGTCTCACTTTAGTTTAGCGTGGAAGTTTGAGGATTGGTGTACCAGCTCACCTGCCGTCTTCAACTTTTCAAAGTGGTTCAGAATTATCAGGTTCATCATCAATAGCTCTAGATGTGTGAATTTGATAAGCAATCAATCAATTTCTTTCCTACTCAGCTCAATTACAGGCATTTTGAGCAACAGTTAAATGATGAGGTCTTTATTTGAGCTGGTACCTCAATCTTCTCATGTATGCCACTCAACTGTGGATTGATCCCTGATACACATTTAGCGGGCTTCAGACCCTATACACGATGGGTCTTTAGTGAAATAAGGATTCGAACTCGCGAGTGACTAAAACATCTCCAAGCTCATGACGGAGGCCACTTTACTATCTTGGTCACTGTGCCCGTTTGCTACTATGAAATCGAAAACATCCCTCTCAAGGGTGTGCAACAGAATTTTCATTCTGAATCTGTACGTGCAAAACATTTCGAATGACATATTCCACTTTGCCCGCGAATTGAATCTGCCGAGTAGAAGAATTTAAATGTACATTTTCGTCGAGTATTAAGAATAGAATTAACGATTTCAATAAGGCATGGCGGGCGTTAAAAATGGTGCCTTATAAATCCCCGGTGATCATTTGTTTCTGCAGTCAATACGAGCGCATCTATTATTCTTGAGAAATAATTTTTCTCTGAAAACGGGTGATTAATTATTACAGACGAAGGAATTAAAATAACGGTTAAGGTATTAAAGAGCGGATGCACTTTATGCTAATGGGAAATGGTTTTCGAGAACGTGTTAAAATCTAACGTCGTTGTTCATTAAAGTATTACATGTTACACAGAAATAATTAAGTAGGCTGCGTTTCTAATGACGACGACTTTTATTGGAACGCGTATTTTTGAAAGGAATTAATGATATCAATGTTCAGTCACATCTCGATATTCTTTGATGTATTAAGTAAGTTTAATTACTGGAATTAATGTCTTTTATATGTATTCCGTCTTTGTCTTTTATTTGAAATGTGAAAGGAAGTATTTTCGTCTGGATTAATTTCAATTTTAACTAAATGCGAGGACTCTGAATAAATCATATTTACATTTGCTCATAGAAATGTCTTAAAGCTTACTCTTGTTTGATAGTTCTTTATATGTAAGTAGGTGTTTTAGAATAAGTTATTTTATAATTTATGGTAATATTTCCAAGGATTTGTCTCATGCCAAGTTTCGTGATTGTTAAATATTTATTTTACTTTTGAGTTTTGAAACTTTTGAATTTAATGTACCGAGAAATGTCAATATTTCTTCTTAACTTATTGTTTAATCAATATTTATGACATTTTTCTTACACTTTGATACAAAGAGTTTCCGCAGTAGTCGAAAGGTCAAGGTCATGAGCTCGTAACTAGCGAGTCCTGTCGCGAGTTTGAGACCTGATTTCCCTTCCCATAGTATTGAACAGCCAATGCACGTTAAACCTGTTACGGCTCAAAATCTTCAGATTACCATAGAGTGGATACGAAGCGCACCGGAGCAAAGAAATATGTTGTATTATACTGATGAATCACATAGATTTCAGGTGCGCCATGTTGCGCATTCTGTTCGGGTTAATAGAGATTCAATAAGTAAAACTATCTAAATAACGAATACCTTCCTAGATTTAGTTACCGTTTATTTATACAATACACTTGTGGATCAGTTTAAGGACAAACAAATAAGGGTAAACATTAATAATACAGATCCCCATAAGTCTTGGGGCGGAATACCATATTTCCTTGAAAGTACTTGAATTGTTGGGTATTAGCCCTCCAGTAGTCATCACTCTACCGGCGACCGCTAGATGGCGCACTTGAACATAGGACGACTTAGGGAACAAATAAAATCATTATAGCTGTTGAGGCATTGTTTTTCGATTGATCATTATAGTAGTGGGTGCAAGTAAACTGACATGAATGAAAATGAGAAAATATTATACTTCGGAATAAACATTCCTTTAAGTGCTCTTTACTCTTTGGGAAAATGAAATAGCATTTTAATTTGGACAGACCCCCAACCTCAGATGACCAAAATTCAATGACTTCTCGCCGCTTCAACTTCTTTTTCAAAGAAGTCATACCAGCGAAGTCATTTTCTTCATACCAGCGACACATGGAACAAAGAAAATAAATGTATTAGGTAGTGAAAGCATGCGAGTTTCAGGTACCGAATTATAATTTTGAAACTCGGGTAGCTAGTAAAACAGTTATCGCCATGGAGGCATTACTTATCAATCGTGGATTGATTGCTATGAACATCCTATCTCGAGAAAATGAATGATCTTTATTATCTGCCAAAGATCACGACAAGAAAAATGCTTGAAAACTACTGTTTTAACTCCACGTAATTTAATATTACGCAATGACTACCTGTATAAATAAAAATCTACCCGAAATATATCTTATCTCAAGGGAAAAGAAAAGAACTAATAAAAAACAAATAATGAAGACAATGTAATATGAATACTATCTTTATATATATATATATGTATAAAGAAAAAATTAAATAAACATTAATGCATTATAATCAAAAATAATTTTAGGAAATGAATCTCATAAACTGTAAAATGATATATTAAGGAAGAAATCATTGTTATACTATTGAGTAATATATATATATATATATATAATATATATATTCGAAAATTAAGCAGAATTAAAGTCTTAGGTTATTTTTATTAAACTTTTTTAGTACCTGGATGGTTTTTAACAATGGCCCAATGGCCGTGGGATTTTAATTTAGATTCCCGTGTCGGTAAAAAAAAATGAACTCTCACTTTGCTTTGGTATACCAAATTTAATTTTGCGTGGGAATTTAAGAAGTTTAAGCGTTAAAAGCTAGTCCGCCTGACTTCTGCAATACAAAATTTAGCACTGTATTCATAGTCACCACCATGCTCCTGCATGGATTATCGGATATGTGTTGATCCCAATAATCTTCAGCTCCTTTACATACTATTCATCGTATTATTCATTGTACTATTCATCGCTCCTTTACATACTATTCATACTATTCATCAATAAATAATAAGTTTGAACCTGCTCTCTCTGTTCTAACTATTACATATTTTAAGCACGTTGGGGTGTATCCCTGAGGAACCAAGCATTGTATATATATATATATATATATATATATATATATATATATATAAAGTAGTAAATCAACGCCAAAAAATGGTAATGAAAATACAAGTTTCACTGTGTACGGAAAACATTATACGCTATATAAAAATTTCAAAAGCAAGTAAATTAAATAAACAATTACTAATTTAATCCCTAAAAGTAACAACAGAAGAGAAACATAAATTAAAAAATTGAAACCTCTGAACACTAAAGGTTTGTAACATTTTTTAATTAGTGTTGTAATATGCTTCGAGCTGTTGTAAACAGTGTTTCAGAATTTATGGCTAGACTGTCCCTTTTAATGATCCAACTGTGCGAAAATAGTTATAAATCCAAAGATAAACTGCTGTTTGTAGAAAATGCAACACCATGAAGGAATCATCAGAATCAAATGAAATTCGCAGCAAATGTCAATTATAGGATATTATGCAAATTAATAAAGTTTCAGAGCCATCGCGCGTGCATCGCCCTCTGAATTGATGCTGAAAGCGTATAAATAAAGTGCTGTAGCGGGACGTTGAAAAAAGTCTATGATTATTTGTTAGTGGCAAACGTTTAGTGAGACCTGAGTATGCCTCCACGACGGAAGAATAAGAAATTCAAGCAACTTACGGAGTTTGAACGAGGGAGGATAATCGGCCTTCGAGAAGGAGGATTTTCCTATCGCGCAATAGCAGCTCGTATGCAGCGGAACAGTTCCACAGTGATGCGAGTTTGGAAGCAGTGGACCGACGAGCACCGAACAACTCGAAAAACAGGCACTGGACGACAGAAGGTGACGTCAGAGCGCGATGATCGACACCTGCTCCGCATGGCGGTGAATGATCGCACAGCTTCCTCCAGGCAGCTGGCAGCACGTTGGTCTACTGCTACAGGTGTACAATTGTCGGCTTCGTCAATTCGTCGTCGTCTGCTGCGCCGTGGATTGCGTGCAAGGGTGCCTTTACACAGGATTCCCCTCACGGCGAATCATCGACGGCTGCGTCGGCAGTGGGCTCTTGAGCACAGAGACAGGCGAGCTGATTGGCACCAAGTTGTCTTTTCAGATGAATCACGCTTCAATTTGTGGACCCATGATGGCCGTGTTCGTGTTAGACGTTATGCCGGTCAACGCTGCCTTCCTGAGTGTATTATTGAACGACATAGTGGTCGAACACCCGGAGTTATGGTCTGGGGTGCGATTTCGTATCATGGACGATCCAATTTGATACGAATTGAGGGTAATCTCAATAGCAACAGGTACGTCCGTGAAGTGCTACAGCCCGAAGTCGTTCCTTTCCTTCAAGGCATCCCTGGAGCTATCTTTCAGAAGGATAATGCACGCCCACATGTTGCGCGGACTGTTCGAGACTTCTGTTCAGCACAACGCATGCAACTTCTTCCTTGGCCTGCTTATTCACCGGATATGTCGCCTATTGAGCACGTGTGTTATATGGTTGGTCGGCGTCTCGCTCGTGATCCGCGTCCTGCAGTTTCCAAAGACGAACTTTGGTTGCGCATACAAGCGATATGGAATTCTCTTCCTCAAGCAGATATTCAACATCTGTTTGACTCCATGCCACGTCGTATAGCAGCACTTATTGCAGCGCATGGTGGCTGCACCAAATACTGATTTCGGACGCTTAATTTGTTTCTTTTGTTTTGAAAATTTCATCATTTATTTGTATCAGTACAAGTCGTTTCTGCATTAAATTTCATTTGATTCTGATGATTCTTTCATGGTGTTGCATTTTCTACAAACAGCAGTATATATGCTCGTCCATAATGTGTTGTCTGAATAAACAGTGACAAGACAACTGGTCCGTCATTTTGTGGAACTCTTAACAGTTCAAATAATATACACAGACAATTCATTTAATCTTTGGTTTTGTGTAATTTACTCAGTCGACAAGAAAAGGAAAGGCTGAAAATGATTTAAAAATAACTATCTCGCGATTGCTAGCATAATTTAAATGCTTTATCAAGTAATTGCCTTGAAAACTAAACCTAAATCAAAAGTTCCATGTCTGAAATGAAATAAAATAGAAAGTATCTTATCAGGAATCTAATATTTTTCTCAGAAACGTATAAAAGAATTTTTAAGAACATTTTTCAAGTGGTAGCCAATAACTTTTTTTTTTTATTTTTACTATATACAGTAGCATTAATAAAGCTTAACTGCTTTATTTTTTAAGTCAAATTCCCCCTAGATTTGGCGAAAAATTTATTTTTACACAGGAAAAAATAAATTGAATCAATTTGAAGCTCTCTTCCTACTCTTGCGATCTTCCTTAGTAGATAAACCGTTTCTCATGCCTTTAAGACATGTTCAGAATGTAGCAAACATTGAAAAGGGCACATTCGAAGAAGTCGTAACTAAAATTATAGAGAGAACATTAAGAAAAAATAGAAATGTATAGTAAACACCTAATCCAGTGATTTCGTATCATGAGCGAAAAAAAGATTAAACAACCTGCAGGTCAGTAGGTGCTTTGGCCAATCCTTGTTATGCACTGACGAGGTCAAAAATCTAGTAAAAAAATAATAATTACTTAAAATACCTTGTCTGGAATTGAATTCTATAATATTGCTAGGCTACAGCAACAAAAAATTTTGCTTTTCTTAAAACACCATTTGTCAATAGCGAGAGTTATTGCTTTAAAGATTTTTTTTGCTTATATTCTTGAATTATCTGTCCAATTGTTACTATTGCAAGACGTCTAAGTAATATAGTAAATAAATTAAATTCGAAGATGTTTCCCAGGATTACATAGAAAGTTTTGTGTTAATCATTGAGGCTATTAAAAACTACCTTTACTAAATACATAAGACTTCTTATATATATTATATATATAATTGTCAGTGTTAATTGAATGTACAGCAACGATATCCGTTGTTTAAGTTCGCATAAATTTGAGGTAATGGTGCTTACACGTTATCTTTTACAAATCTCCAAAGAAAGAAATCCTATGGAGCCATATCAGATGACCAGATCAGCTGGTCCATTGCAACCGATCCAAATGCGAGATAGCGTCGTGAAAGCTTCTAAAACAGCTTTTATAAAATATCTATAGGGAAAAAGCACATGAGGGTCATCTATTTTTCACAATATAAGACTTCCCCAGTTTTCCTTTGTATTTATGTATTATGTATTATTCTATGTCGTTTATTTATGAAAATATGGAATTTTGAAATCGGATGAGGGTAAAACCTTATCTACAATACTTTTTTTTCTTAGAAAATACAAGAAATTTTACTCATAAACGAGTCAGTAATTATTTCTATATTTGTTTACATTCTGATATTTAACGTTACTAAAAATCACTAAATTTATTTGATAAAGCAAAGTTATGATTCAAAAAGCAAAAATTCTAATTCTAAAAATAGCACTTTAATTTCATGAAGTACTGTACATGACAATAATCCTTCTTTGTGGTGCCTGGCAGTCTATCAAAATGTCACTGCAATCTATATATATATCAAGATCAATTCCAAAGCCCGGATCACAAAACAAATAGCTTTGTTTGCGATAGCGGATACTAAAAAAGGATATACAAACCGGATATTTGACAAGGATAGGTCTCAGGTTCCTATCAGAAATGGGATATTTTATTCATGTTGACTCTGGAAAAAGAAATATCCGTGAATTTTAAAAGATATCGCTATATTCTTTCTTTGAACAAAGAAGACTATGCAAAAGATACTCCCAAGAAATCTTCGAAAAATGTCAGAGTGATGCGCCCGAGAGCAGTATAATCCTACCTTCCATGCATATTTTATTCTTGATTTCGATCCGGCCCGGACAATAAAGATCTTTTACTCATGCGGTATCACTGATTATGTCAAATGTCTCAGGAATAAATACCTGGTAATAAAATTTCTTTAGAAAGAAATATACTCCTCCTAATCCTTTCCGTTTTGAAATGTACTGTTCCTTTTCAAAAATAGTAATAAATTCTATTTCTAAGGCTCACGTCTGCTGGCTATTTTTATTTCGTAAACGCAATGTAAGTCCAATGGAATTTCTTTCATCGTCAAATTTAGACTATTTCATCTATTTGAATGCAAAAAAGTGCATTCAAAAGAACAAAAAGATAATGGGTATTTTTGTAAGAAATTACATTTTTTATCCAATTTCTACAAACATTTTTGCACCTATTTTAATGAAATGTTTTTGGGTTTTTTTTCGGATTTTAAAAGGTATTTTAAAATATTTTAAGAGCTTTGGAAGGAAATTTAACTCCGCAAAAATACTTCACTACATTTTTGCTTTTATGAATGCACTTTTTTGCATTCAAGTACTTAAAAAGCCTTGGATCGAGGTCAAATGTAAGCAATATGCTCATGAAATCAAAATAGCCTGTAGATGTGAGCTTTAAACCGAAAGACAAAGATATTTCATTAGATAGCCTTGGTAATCGTAATTAAAATTTCACGTAAAGATACACTTTCAGATTCGGCTTTTATGTAGGCTTGTATGCTTCATTAAATTTGCAAATATTAAAAAATTATTTTACATGTGTTTATAATTCAAATTTAAAATAATTTCCCAATACTTTAAAAAAAAAAGAAATATCAATTTTATAAAGCAAATAGCATTTTTGAAAACCGTTGACAAACTGTTCCTACACACAGAGCGAGCCAATGTTATAACGTTATATTTTTAACCAAACTGAAATTTCGTACGCTTATAGGACAAGCCATTTTAAGCTATTCATTTTAATTTTCGAACGGAACTTTTTTAAAAAATAACATGCATTCTACGGATCTATTCAGCAAGTTATTCTACGATAAGAATTTACTAAAACGCTTTTGGGAGAAGGGTTATTTAACCTTATCAGAAAATTGAGAAAAGAAATATGAAATTCTTTTCCTCCGCAATTTTAACAAGAAGTTGAGCAATTATTATACTTAAACAGTCCATTAATCAAGGATAAATACCAAAATTTGAAGTAATCAATCCAATGATAGTATATTCAAGAGAAAAAAAATCAAATTTCTGTATTCTAAAGCTCAAAAAAAGTAATTTTATTTCATTTGATTAAAAAATGGAAACTTTATGTGAATCAAAGTTATCTTTAAACTACAAAAGAATTTAGGTGGAAACGATTTAACAAACGTCTGAAACTTTTACAAGGACAAAATTAAAAGTGTTTGGATTTAAAAATCTGTAGTATATTATTTCATACTTTCATATCCTTCTTTTCCCTTCTCCTAGTCTGACAGCTCTATATGGACATTCTTCAATATAAGGAGTATCATAAGGTTTTAACTATTACTGAGAAATAGCAAACATATATAGACAAAATCTACTCAACACATCAATTGATCTTTTTGTACATAATATTGTAAATTATAACTATTAATGTTAATCGATTTGGTTTCAGGAAGTTATAGATAGAAGTAACCTTAAGCATAGAGAAGTTCAAGGTCAATCTGGTGAGTTCTAATATTGAAAGTCTTCAAAAGGTCAAGGACCTCAAGAAGAAATACTTAACCCCGGGCGGTGATTATATAGACAGGAAAATCTCTGGGGCAATAAGTAAAAATAAAGTTTCTATCTCGATTCTGTACGATACTTCGAGTTATATTACCTCAATCTATAATGTCCGAAAACAAAATAAATCTCCATAAAGAGAGGAAATTCTCATCACTCGAATCATCTGTAAAATGATCATAACTCCTGGCTCTTACACAAATTCTATCTACAGGATAATCCAATCTGTAGGACATGTAACCATATCAACGATTTAGAACATATCCTTTTAAATTGTAACAAATACTCCTCCCAAAGAAATCATCACTGAAGATATATCCACAACAAAATACTAACTTCAAAGAACTTTTGGAAACAATAGTCGCTAATAAACAAGTGTTCAGAATATTCCAGCAGAAACTAAAGTACTTTGACATCTACTGAATGAAATAGATCTTTTAAACGAGATTATAACCTTTACTGCTCCATATCCAACAAAAATCAATCAGTCAATCAATAAATCTCCATAAATAGCTTTAATATACAACATTATGTACATAAGGATCAATTAATATGCAGAATAAATTTTATCCATATATGTCTCGGTTATTTCTTAGTAATAATTAAAACTTAATTATAACCCCTTAGTACAACGAACCTCAAATAAAAACCTCAGCACGAAACCATACACTGATTTTAATTCCCAATTCCAGTAATACATCTACCGCCATTTTTCATATCCACGCGCATATGTCCACAGCCAATAACGCCAAATCATTCAGCCAATTTCCCATTACTGTGAACACACGTTACAGCCAGTAATGGGTAAACATGCCTTGCTCCATATTTAATAGAAAATCTCCCAAAGCGATTAAGAGTAATGCATCCGCGGGCGCGTATCCGTGGGCTTCTGACCGAATTTATCGCAGCCAGAGATTCATTTCGAAAGTGCATTTTAATTAAAATGCAGCTAATATGGCCAGAGGCCGAGGGCCAATGAGAGTGCCAGCAATATGCAGAGACTCTGAAGACATTTCGTCGCGTCTCTCCGTTCAAATCGCGGTGGTGTTTAATGTTTCGGTAATATTTCAGAGAGCTTTTGTGTTAACCTACCAATGGGTATATCAAAACGATGAGAGATTATTGTAGAATTTATATGCGATCTGCTTGCCTACTAATGTGAGTTTAGTTAAGAATGGGGTGGGGAATATGTAATGGTAATGCATTCTTAGATGGATTTATATGTCATATTCGATTTATGGAAAGGAGGCATTACTGTGACCTGTGTAATTTAAATACGAACGCATTTGAAGGAAATCTGGGGGTCTCACATTTGTAAAATTCCTCATTTAGAATGCATTAGTGTAAGAGATTTTGATTCATTGGAATCTCGATGTTCCTCATTTTTCACTTTTGGAGTCAGAAATAAAAATTTTGAAATAAATAATTCAAAACGAAAAGAATTTAATTTAAGAGTTGATCAGAAATACAAAGCTCATTCATAGTTATAATAACTTAAATGCTACCACAAAAATATGAATAAAAACCGTTTTATCCTAATGTTAAAAAATAGAACACAATTCTACAAAAAAAAAATTCATACAGAAAAATGCTTGAATATTGATGACATATTCTGATATCACAATATCAAAGCGAGTGTAATAATTTAAAATATTCTTCAAATTTGTTAAAATCAATAAATTTTAACTGCCTAAATATATATTTCACGTATTGTCTCTTGTTCTTTATACCAATTAAGCTTTATACAATATAAATGAGAAACTATATCTTTTAAAGGCTTTTTAATGTTTTAACATTCTTTTTAATGTTTTAACATTCTTTTTAATGTTTTAACATTCTTTTTAATGTTTTAACATTCTTTTTAATGTTTTAACTAAGTTTTTTATATTTAGTACGATAAGTGGATATATGTATAACGCAAATACAAACTTAAATTAATAATACAATTCATATTTGTTGAAATCAATCCTGCACAAAATATGTTCCACGTTCCGTCTCTTGTTTTTCATGCCAAATGAGCTTCATGTAATATAAAAGAAAAATTATATGTTTTAAGCCTTCTTAATGTTAAATATATAGTCTGATAATCAAATATATGTACTAAAAAGTATAATTTTTAATTAATACAGTAAATTATCAATTATCAGAAACAATTGGGGACTGGGGGTGTACGAATAAATGATTTTTTGGGTAACCGATCATTTACAGAAAAAATTGCACCAATGCCATGGGAGCAATCTGAAACTAAAAAAACGGTGATATTAAACTCAAAACTGTACATATTTTATATCGTCTTACAAATAATGCAAAGAACTGACTAGTCTGGCATTACGAGTTAAAAATGACAATTTAAGTAGGCTTAAATTTTAGTAAAAGAAATGAAAAATTTCCTTTTGCTTCAAAGTAAGACGAATCTTTTCTTCTTCTTTTTTGATTGCTTAATCTAGTAAATATTTTAAAGACATTTACTGGACAGCATCACATTCTTCTTTTTGTTCTAATCTCTTCTTAGTCTTCTCAAGGCAGGGAAAAGGTTCCTCACTGATTGGTTCTTTAACAGCAAGGTTCATCGCAAGGTTTCCAGTCGATGATGACAATGGTAATGGTTTCAACATCCATCAGTACATTATGGGTAATTACAGGTCATCAGCATCAATCTAGAACTGGTCTAGAATGCTTTCCTGGCCATATTCTTCAAATAATGAAAATTCTTTCATCGAAATTCAGACAGTTCTCCCAGTTTTCAACTTCTCATTCCTCAGTTAAGCTTAATCCACTAGATTCATTCTTCAACTACTCTATTTAAGTTAAGTTTACCAGAAATATTGAGAGCAATGCATTTAAGTTTTGTACCATTGCGAACGGAATAACAACTACAGTACGAACGAAGAACTTACACCATAGACGTAGATGCGAAGTCAGCTTCTCAGGCCGATTGGAAGAAAGGGGAAATTCGTTAGCTACTGCTACCGGAACTTCTACGTGGAGAGTAAATTTGAATTTCAAGACTGATACGCTTTCGATTAACTAGTGTTTCGGTTGATCGGTATTTCGGATAATCGATTCGCTACTATAGTAGTTTTCCTTGCACTGACCTTGAAAAACATTACTTAAAAACAGATTAAACAGATGTAATTGTATTTAATTTTGAAGACTGCTTACATTTCTGTTTGTAGGAAATGAATATAAGGCATTTAAAAAAATAAATTTTATTTAAAAATGTTCATTTATTTATTTCATGTTTAAGATGGCCATTTTTATTGTAAATTTAGTTTTCTTTGCGTACATTTTTAACAAACAAACATAGAAGAATCTAGTAAAGAGGGTCCTCTTTACCCCGGATCTCTGGATAATCCAGTTCATTCCGTACCAAGGATTTGTTTCAATTTCAGAAAAGATCATCGAATTTCCATAGTAACATATATTTATTTTCATTCATATATATTAAAAAATATTTTATTCATTTAAACCTTCTTACAGCTGTGAACACGTGTAAAAAAAGAAAGGGACAGGAAACTTCACAAAAACTATTCTGTGCAAAGTTAACAAAACCGATAAATAATAAATACATTTTTTATCACCAGTGACAAATGGTATAAGATGCCCCATATTCTGAATGTCAAACACAATAAAACAACTTTGGGAATACTTCTATTGTTCAAAGTAGAAATTTTTTTCTCCACTAAATATTATTCGTAATGTATTTATTTGTTCAATTTAAAGATGATTTTTTTGTAATTGTGTATTATTTAAGTAATTTTTTCTCATTCTTCGGTTAACCCGGGTTTTCGATAATCCGGACCCTCTCTAGTCTCAACTAATCCCCTTTTAATGAGGTGTTACCGTATTTCTTAGTCTATTCATTACAAAATCATTAATTAACTATGGCATTTTGTGTAAAAAGGTTGACTAAACATATTTTACGGCATTATGTGTTATTGAACAGTTACAAAATTATCTAAAAAAATAATAAAACAATGTTACAAGTGAAAATAGATTAAATTTATCCCCAGACAAACTTTAATCGTTATTGAACAATTTGACTTTTATTTAACCAGATCTCTCTATATTTTTTGAACTTTGCGAAGAATCTAAACAATTTTTTCCCTCTAATTTTGAATTCATTTTGTCATTTTCTGTGATTCAAAGGATAATTTTTCAAGCTAAATGTTAATATCAAATAACCACGTATTTATATGAAGTCAAACATAAATGCCAGTTTGACTATCAGCAGTGACAAATAACGCTTTGACACGTTTATTTTCAACCCTAGCTACTATTTTCTGCACCTTTTCACGAGAGAACGAAATTAATCATTCGCTTAACACGTAATCGTGTTTCTTGACATGTAATTACCCTGTCGAGACCCGAATCTGCTTTATGTTTTCCCCTGCATTATCCTTGGCCATTATTGCTCACAAGGGAGGTACATGTTTCAATATCTTTCCTCTCCTTCCCCCATCCACGTGGAGAAAAAAAAACCATGACAAACACTCACATAAAAAAGCCCCACCGTCATCTCAATCTAAGAGTCAGAATATAGAATTTCTGTCAAATTCCGCCTTCTTTGTATTTTCTTCTACCCTGCTACGTCTCTGCATTCCGGCTACGAATGCGGATTTTTTTTCTCTTTCTTTTGCCTTCTTCTTACCAACACCCACCCCCACC
The DNA here is from genome assembly GCA_019974015.1 of Nephila pilipes. Taxonomy (NCBI): domain Eukaryota; kingdom Metazoa; phylum Arthropoda; class Arachnida; order Araneae; family Nephilidae; genus Nephila; species Nephila pilipes. The sequence continues at coordinate 768,433 of BMAW01091561.1, read as the reverse complement.
TAAGTCTGCAGACGTCAACATCAATCTTGACTGGGACAGGTCCTCCTGATCCATGGGACAGGCCTGGGTGATAAATGGCCCAACTGACTGATGGAGGGTGGGACAAAAAGAGTTGACTCAAGAAGTTTGAGGCAGGACATGGTTTCCTGGAGGCAAGTCGATATTTATGCTCGATGGAGAACTTAAGCCCTCCCCCTTTTTCTTGACTTCATCACAGAAGCTCATATATCCCAAGGCTTATGCTCTTGACATAGTTTCTGGGTTAAGTGACCTACGGGTTCCCTTAGATTAGAGAAATACTTTTTCTTGGATGCTATCAGGACATTTTGAGGATTTATAGTATTAGATGGGGAGTGACTATGGTTGGGAGAAAGTATTATACTTCAGGAAGAAATCTTTGTTTGCTTAAAAAATGTTTGATGCTGCACATTGTGACTTCAAAAATTGGTGGAAAAGTTAGACATGAGGGCTTATAACGAGATAACTATTTTCAGATTTCAGACAAGTAGGTTATCAAAAAATAATAAAATTACATAGGTAAGATACTTTGTGATATCCTTTTAGGCTAATTTGAAAATTAAGGACATGACGTTCGGTTACTTAAGAATTTTTCTTCATTAAACTCGGAAAGCTTTTGGTAATTTGATTTGCATAAAATAACAACACCAGGCCATCCAAAATAATACGTGATTAAGTGAAGATAAAAAGTATAATGAATTGAATTTGAGATCGAGATTTATACGCCAAATAGAAGTGAAAAGAAAGAGATGGGAAATACAAGATTATGAAAAGCTGATAGACATTTGTCAATTAAATTGAATCAGCGTAATCTATCATTTATGATGAAATTAAGTAGAAGCGAAACCTAGTTAGTACCATGAGAGTAAAACCTGGTGTAAATAATTATTTGAATCGGAAAGAGTGTGATTTGGTAAGCTAATACCCTATTATTTGAATAGGAACTAACAATGAATTAAAAGGAGAGAGAACGAGAGCGATCTTATTATATATATATATATATATAAATTAATAGGTAAAAATGCGAATTTCAACTTCTTAGTTGCTGGAAAACACTTTTATTCCATCAAAATTATTTATTCATTTCGATGAGAGAGAAGCAATAAGTATACATATTTTGAAGCAGAAGGCAAGAGATGCAGCTCCGCAGTCTCAATTACAACAGAAGAGCGCAGAACCACCCGAATTGTTTCCCTTGCATGTTGATTTATGTTGGGGATTTCTAGGGATATTTCAAAATCACGGAGTACTCAAGTAGTATAAGATAAAGGGATAATGAAGAAAATATTGATGAAGTCTCTCAGTTTAGTAGGTATTATTTCTGTAGATTTATGATTACAGTAAAGGGGATTCAACAGATTTTATGGGTGTGAAACCGCATAAATGAAAGGATAATTTGGAATTGGATCAGAAAATGGGACCTATGAGTTACAGAATAGAAAAATTTAAGAAATTAAAATTATTTTAATGTGAAATCATTATATATATATATATATATATATATATATATATATATAATAAAATAAAATATATATATATATATATATATATGTGTGTGTGTGCGTGCGTGAGTGCTTTAGACAGTTTTGATGGAATTTGTTACACTGTTTTGGAATGCAGTTTAAGCGAACAAATCTCAATCATATTTTAATTAATAATAATAATTCTTACAGCGAGATTTTAAATTATATCAATATCGTTTCATTACATACAAAATTTAAAGATTTTTTTTCTGTATTTACATTTGTGACTTCTATATTTTTTTTTCCTATGTGAACATATTTGTTCGAGAGATATTCATATTTACTATCAATTATCTATCAAATTTTAAGAAATTTTTTCTTAAAATTTCATATAGATTTGCTTATAATTTAGATGCCTAATAACTCGAACTTAATAAATCATAACTGCTCTTTAAATCAATGTGGAAACATGTTATTTACAGATGTGTGCTCTGCATCTTGATTTAATAATTTTAATTCGTATTTAAGCCATTTGAATGATATGAAGTACACAAATGAATTTTTATTATTACTACATTAAGTAAGTTTCCTTCATACTGCAAAAACTAAAATATAGTTTCATGTTTCTCAACATAATTATTTAATGTTTCATTATACGTTAACATACGAGTAATTATTTCATACTTCATTGTACGATAACATACGAGTAATTATTTCATACTTCATTATACGATAACATACGAGTAATTATTTCATACTTCATTATTTTTATTTCATAATTATTTAATACTTCATTAATATTTATTTCTTCTTTCAGAACTTGGTTGTTCCTTTTAAAAACCGAAGAAAATATTTCCTATGAGTAAAATGAAAGCATATCATAAATGCGTTAATATTCATAAGAATTAAACTTCTCATTTTTATTCTCTAAACCTGACACGATAATAAAAATAAATGTGATTTTCTTCCATTTATGCAAAAGAAATTCAGTGAACAAAAAAATTTACGTAACATATCGCATACAAAAGTCAAACTGTTTGAATATTTTTGTTAACTTTTCTTCCGAATCATTTTGTGTAAGTTTTATTTATATGACACTTTCTTTTGACAATGTTCTTAAATTCACTTAGGTATGTCACTTGAGCAAAATAATAGCCGCATTAGGGTATAAATCCTGCGGACAATTCCCAAGTCGCCGAATTGAGTTGGCGAAATTCCAAAAGAACTGGCACATGCTTAAGTAAATGGTCTAGTATTTGTCTCCACTAATTAGCAGGCTTTAGGAAAAGACTTTCTTAGAATTTCTTTTGTACAACTTGTAAATTAAGGCATAAACAAATCTTGGTCTGTAATGGCTCTATTGATTTTCAATATTCTTTGGGGTCGAATATAGCGGCATTGTTCACCAATGAATAGATATGAGTTGTATTGTTAAAATGCAATATATTAAAACACTTTTAAAATTAAGAAAATTAAATTTTAATACACAATTAAAAAAATTTCCACCTGTCAGATACGGTTGCATAAAAAGTGGACACTATTAAGAGTGGAAAAAAACATCTGGAATTTAATTTAGTTGGATGACAAATGTTAGAGTTGTTAATTAAAGGGTGTACCATTATGATACAATACACGAACAGCTAAAAAATTCTTAAGAAATAGTTTTTTTTTTTTTTCCAAATAAAAAAAATATTAAATGTTTTTGTTTAAGATTTTAATTCACGGTATTGTTTCAAAACGGTTCTATATTTTAGTTTAAATTCTAAGTCGTTGAAAATTCGTGATTTACTTTTCAATATTGGAAGTCAGATAGACCAGATGTTATTGTGTCTTGATCTTGTTGACGATTTTATAACACTACCTATGTACTTAAAAATATGAGAAGAAATCAGCAGAGTTGCATAAAGATAAAAGAAACGGAAGTCATTTTTTAAATATTTTTTATTGATTTAGACCTCTATGTCTAGTGCGCCCACTTGTGTATTTAAACAAATTTAACTGTAATTGTTCGAAACACTATAAGCCTTAAGGACGTTCTAAAACGCTGTATAAAGTACCATGAATCTCTTGGTTGATCATGTCGCGTTTTGAAATTTACAATAGAGTTGAATCTTAGAGGAGCAAACTTGAAATAAAAACGGAAATAATCCTAATAATAAGCCCTTCTGTGCAAAAGAATCTGTTGTTTCATTATCATATACTAGGTAAGATAAGATAGAATTCAATCTGCTGCGTTCTACAATGACGGCCTTCGAAAGGTCAGGGAACGCTGAAACAAATATATAACTCTGGATAGGGTCTATGCAGAGAAGTCTTATGAATAATAAATAAAAATTAAGTGTCTATCTCGATTATTTATACTCATAATTAAACTTTATGGTGCGCTGGAATAATAATTAAAATTCTACGATAATGCGGATTTCTTCAATCTATGGTTTCCAGAAACCAAACAAATTATTATTAATAAGTGTTATTTGTAACATAAGGGTCAATTAATATGCAGAATAAATTTTATCTGGATATCTCGGTTATTTCGTAATAATAGCTAAGACTTTACGATATCCTCTAGTATGTATCGAATGTAAAGTGAAAGGTATCATTTGAAGATACTGTTTTTCAGCTTGTAATTTTCATATTTTGTTTCCTTTGAATTTTGTGTCTTGATTACTAATTACAAATATTCGGTTATGTTATTTAAGTATTTGAAAATACCAGCCAGTTAGGTTAATTTTCTATATCATTCCTCACCCTTTTTTTTACGGCAGAAAAGTCTCGATTTAATAGTTCGTTTTAAAGCTCAAAATATCTATAGATAGGTATTTACCCTTAGAAAACCAACGGTTCCAGAAACAACGCAGCTCATTACGGGGAACTTTTTTGAAGTAGTTACTCTCCATAATGAAGCTTTATCTATTTTACTTCCTATGATACTATTCGGTTGAAATTGTTTCTGTCTTTTCAATAAGAAGTTACATTTCGTATTGAATTGTCTTTTCAATTTATTAGAGATATGCTCCCCATTTATTACTAGTACATATAACACATTCTAAACTAATTATCACGTAACACATTTTGGAATGAGACTGCATTCATATTCATGAATTTAAAATCAAAGCTCAAATAATTAACTGTATGCTTGCCAATAATTTCAATGGATGTCGCGTCTGTCTTCATAGACTTCAATGAATTTATTCTTAAAACCATCTTAGATACAGGGGTTGGACAAAAATATGGAAACACCTTTTAAAAAACATGTTTCTTTGCTTAATATGGTGTAGGAAACCCGTTGGCATCCAAAACAGCTTGCAGTCTTCTCGGAATGGATAAATACAGTTCCTGTATGTGTGCCAAGGGAATATTATACCATTCTTCCTGCAAAACGGTGACAAGTTCAGATAACGATGTTGGCGGTGGATAACGAGAACGCACTTTCCGTTCCAATGTAGACCACAAAGGTTCGATAATATTCAGGTCTGGTGACTGTGGTGGCCAGGGGAGATGGGACAAATCCTCCTCGTGTTCAGAAAACCAGTCCTGGACAATGTGAGCTGTGTGAACAGGGGCTTTGTCGTCTTGGAAGACACCATCACCATCGGGGAACAAAGTTTGTACCATGGGATGAACTTGATCTGCCAAAATGTTCACATAAGTCTTGGCAGTCATGTGCCCTGACACAGTTATCATGGGGCCAGCAGAGAACCACGATATGGCTGTTCAAACCATAACAGAACCCCCGCCATGTTTCACTCTTGGCAACAAGCAGTCTGTATTATAGGCTTGAGATGGCGTTCTCCAGACGTAAACTCGGCCAGAAGTGGGAAACAATGTGAAAGAAGACTCGTCAGACCATATTACACGCTTCCACTGCCCTATAGTCCAGGCTTTATGACTTAAACACCACCTTTTCCTGTTACGGGCATTAGCATCACTGATGAGTGGCTTCTCAATTGCAGCACGGCCAGAAATTCCCTGTTTATGAAGCTCCCTTCTAATTGTTTTGGTACTCACAGGGTTCTGTAACACAACATTCATTTCAGCAGTAACTTTTGCAGCTGTGGTCTTCTTATTTTTCGTCACAATTGCCCTTAATGATCGTCTGTCACGATCACTTAGCACACACTTTCGTCCGCGCTGTGATTTAGCAGATGATGTTTTTCCGCTTTTCAAATATGCGGAATAAATCTTCGATACAGTACCTCTTGAAACACTAAACACCTCGGCTACCTTGCCTACGGAAGCACCTACCATACGTGCTCCAACAATTTGCCCACGTTCGAAGTCTGTTAACTCTGACATAATGCAATGACAACCTCACATCACAGTACTCCGACAACAACTGAACTGTTTAGCACATTTACGAAGTTGTATAGGTGGCGTTAGTAGTCAAAAACGCCAGCGCCACCTACATATTTCATTAAAATCAATCTTTCTTTTCAAACATGCATTTTACAAGGTGTTTCCATATTTTTGTCCACCCCCTGTATCACTTACATTGGCATCATCCCTTTCAGTTTTCGGACCGCGGTAGCCTAGTGGTCAAGGTCGTGGACTCGCGGCCGGCGGTTTTCGCTCAGTTGCGGGTTCGATCCTTGGCTGCCAAAGACCCACCGTGTAGCCGGAGCTGATGCACGTTAAATCTGTTCGGGGCCCAAAGTCCTCCAGTTGACGTGGTGTGGATGTTAGGAGAGGGGGATGTCAGCTCAGGTGTCCTCGTCACTTGACCGTGGTTCAAAATTACGAGGTCCGTCGCCAATAGCCCTCGTGTTGCTTCTAGTGCGACGTTAATATTAAATAAACTAAAACCCTTTCTGTTTTCCTCCGAACTAGGCATTTGTCCATCTTTTACTTCAATAAATCTAACAAAACAACTATACTCAGTATTGTGAGTAACACAAAACAGTCATACTATTTGTTAATTTCTAAATACCGTACAGAAAACTGAAGGAACTGGTTTAAAAGTTACTATTCACAGCTCACTGGTGAAGACAAGCAGCAGTTTACCTCAGTGATGTCAACTCACTCGAGGTGCTGTTTCTATCAGTTTAATTAATTTTTCCAACTAAATGTCAATATATAGCTCTTTATGTAAAAGTGAACTTCGGCCTTTTTTTCTATTTCTCGCTAAAATGAATTGGTATATTTCGCTGTATATCATAAAACAATCGTTCTCTTCCCATACTAAATTTTCTAAATTTCTGTCAAAAGTATTCAAAATATAAATATATGCTTACAATAATAGAGGCAAAATTATATTGTAACACTCAGCAATAGGATTCTTCTAGACACATTCACACAAGTGCACATTTCAATGAAATATAAACGCCAGATTGACTGAAAATGCAGAGAAAATGTTTGGTGAACAAGCAAAGAAAGAAGACATCAAGCATAATAATTCCCTTTTCTCACTCAAGAGGACTTTGAGATCAATTCGAACTTAAGGAGTGGAAAGCATCGTTATTAATGATGGCATTTTATGGAATCAAAATTCCTTCTCATGATTCGTTTTCAAAATCACCAGCAGTAACTCACTTGATCTTAAGCTATGGTTTCCTAGGAAATCGAAATCGTTATCTGGCGGCAGCGATATGGTGGCGAATAACGTCACTAAAACATCATGTAATCTAGATGGCGTGGTTTCCAAAAAAACGTTAAATGCAAGGAAACCACTTCACTGGTTTGCATAGACAACGTTTTAATGACATCATATTACGGCCGCTAGGTAACAGCATCGGTTTCACTAAGCCGTAGCTCTATCCAATGGGATGCGATTACTTGCAATTATAAATATGTGTCAAAAACAAAGAATTTCGCAATAGATATAAAAGAATCAAAAAGGTTAATTTAATTAATGGAATAATCGATGTCAAATAAGCTTTCCATGTCGAACAAAAACTTTTTCACGGCCATTAGAAATTAATACACACGTTCCACTCAAATAATAATTTGATATTTAAATTTGATTCGAATGGTAACGACATGCATTAAAATTTCCTTCTCCATGCCCCACCAACACATCATTTTACGATAAACACATCTAGAAAGAAAAAAAAAAATGTTGAAATATCTATCCCCCAAACCCTTATCAAGCACCTTTTCCTCCACTTGTAACAAAAATCTAAAAAAATAAAAATAAAAACCTTGCAAAAGACGAAGAATAAAAAAATAACTAAAAGGGGCAAAATAAAGCGTAGGATCTTATTTCCAGTCTGCGCGAGGCTATAATAAAACACTTAATGGCCTTAAGTTTCCTTTTACCCTAAGGTAGAGAAGAGAGAAGGGGAGAGAGATAGAATAGAACCAGGAAGGAAAAGAAGAGGTATCACTTTTGCTCCAGGAAAAAGGGGGGGAGGTCTTCTAAAAGAAGGGGGGGCTAAGAAGTTACCTTTTGTACCGGAGGCGGCGTTATTACGTACTGGAGATAAGAAGGTTTTAACGCAGGACCTGCATGGCGTACCTTGAGGCAAACATGGCACGTCAGTTTTTGCCGGTAAATAGGATCATGTTGAATGATCTTCACGAGTAGACTGTGCCATGAGGGGATGTTAGGAAAGCTCCTTTTTTTCAATTAAATATATTATGATGCTTTATAGTCATCTGTTTTCTCATTCTTTGAAAGGAATTTGCTTGAAAGAGATTACGAAAGAGGATGGTGATGTATTGTATCTGGAAAGTTATATACACTGATTTGAAATACAAAAAGGGTTGTTCTTTTTTTTTTTTGTCTAGAAAGGCATTGAAACTTTCGCGAAAGGGATAATCGCGTTACATCGGATGTATATTTAAGGAACTTGTTTCATTTCGTAGATAACGAAGTGAGAAATTATTCAGAAGGAAAAATATAATTTGATTCCGGAAATTAGATATTTCTGGTAAAAGACCAGTTTAATAGACATTCAGTGAAAGTCGGTCCGCTATGGAAGTGTAAGAGTCATTATATGTGTGATGTATTATGGTTTGTAAAACCTCCATATTAATGGAAGTATCCCCATTCCTCCCCCCCCCTTATTGAGGGAAAGTAAGTACGCATTAAAAGTTTTTACTACAATAATGTAATCGTTATTAGTATATATAATTTTTGTTTCTGGTATTAGTCGTCCATTGTAAATATCTAAATAGATTTTTTTTTCTTTTACTTTCTTGTTATAATTAGGACAATAATTTGAATTACTCTGGCTTCCAAATGTTAAGCATGTGATTAACAATGTAATCAACAAAAAATGAAGGAAAGATTTTATTAACACATGATTGACTGGATAGTAGAAAATAAATAATTCATTAATTAATAAATGATACGTATTAATAAATGATACGTAAAAAAAAATTTTTTCGTAAATTATATGATGATGTCACATTTGCTGCATCAACTAAATAATGCTTAAAGAGGGAAAAACAAATGAAATAAAATTATCTTTAACTAGAAGATCTCTCCAGACTTTATACCTTTAATACAAACTTAACTATGTTTTTTCATGCCTTCGGTGCAACCACCGAAGATATTAGAGATGGAAATTCTTTTATTAGAATATTTTCCAAACCTCTGATATTGAATGAAGGATTAGAACTTCAAGAGACAACACTCTAAGGGATCTCAAAGATTTTCAATGGTATTAAATTGGTGGGAATATGCCGACCACTCCATACGATAAATATCCTCACTCTCCTGATACTAATCAACGATGTTAACTTGGCATTATCATCCATGCTGAAGAAATCAAGATCAACTACAGCAGAGTAGAGATACACAACGGAGGTTGGGACTTCATTCCGATACAGCGTAGTCATCACAAAGACGTCCTTAAAGATGTAGATGTTGGTGTGATATCTTCCCAAAATACCAAGTGACATTATGATACTTCCATTTCTGAACATGTGATGTCCGATGATGTTCATGACCTGATTGCGTGAATCTTGTTCTCTTCAGACACTCTTACACGGTTATCATCTGATAATTAAAAATAGTTTTTATTGATAAGTTTTACTTCAAAAACGGGCAAAAACGACTTTTTATCCCAAACAAGAGGGAAATGGTCTCATCGACTGGAAAAGTTTTGACGAAGAATTTTTGAGATGGGAAAGATGTCATGATACTAACACAAATAACTGAGACTTAGACAGCTAGCAAATCAATCAAAAATCAAGCAAAAATCATGTTCCGTTGCTTCGAGTGAATTTTTTCCAAAAAAGGCGAAGATGGTCTCATCGGACTGAAGAGTTGTGACGAAGAGTATTTTAGGCTCGAAAGGCATTATGATCCCGATTATGAGCAACTGAGACTCAGACAGCTGTCTAGTGAGTCATGATGCTTACTAAAAAACACCATTTTTGATGCTACGAGTAACACCTCTTGGAATTTACAAGGACTTACTGGACGTTCCTCGTGTAATCAAACTTAATTATTCAAAAAATTATGCAAAATTTCTAAGCGGTAAATAGTGTCCACACAAATAAAAAAATAATACATTAGCTGTATTGATGTTGAGTGGATCAATTAAAAATAGTTTTTTTTCTGTGTTTACATGATTTGAAGAATGTGAACAGGAATCTCCAAAGATACTTAGAAGCTATTGTCAATTGATATCGAGTAGAATAACACCTGAATTGAGCTTTTACATTAAGTCGCGTGATGACTTTAAGACCCTGATCGCTTAACATGAAGCAGCATTTACTATTCCCCACGACTACCTTTAATAAAATCAGGATTTGAATCTACGATTTCATCAGAGACCATATGGGCCATCATGATTTCGCTAAAAAACTCACGTGACGCCAGGTTCAAAGTTATTGATCGTAATTACTGATCAAGTAGATTCTATTACGAACAGACAAACAATTACGTTTTATGCATTAAATTGAACATCATCTCATGCTATAATAAAGCTATCATTCAAAAAAATTAATGAAATAATTTTTCTCATGGAAAACCGGTATGATAATTTGTTTCAATGCTTCTAACCAAATTTTTATTCATAGAAAAATATTGATTTCTTGTAATTTTTATAAACATTACTTTTATGTAGTCACATCTGTTTTTGTAAAAATATAGTGTGGATGGCTTATTGATCTTGATTTGTAAGTCCCCTTCCTCGAATATACTTTTTGACATGTGTCTTAACTGTATTCTTCATTTCACTTCTTTAAAATGACACAGTACCCTGAAAATGACAAAAATGCGAAGCAAATTTAGTTACCTTATTTTAATTCTATTAAATGTATGTGAACTAAATTTAATTAGCTCTAAATACATTATTTAGTGAGTTATTTAAATTTTCTTTAACAGTGTGCCAAATCATTTCACTCACCTTTAAAACTTTAAGCTGATTTTTTCTCAGCTTTTTAATTTTTCATAACACTCATGTACTTATATTCAAAGACTTTTTTGTTATCTATAAGTTTTGAATTTTTTTTTCTGGTTGTTTTATATAATGTTTCATAATTCTGTGCATAGAATAAAAACTTAAATAAACAGTTACTTTTTAAAAGTCCATCCTTTTAAAAAAATAAATTATAGCTTTTTTTATTGTTTTTCAAAGTGCCTAACAAAAAATGTAGTAACATTATAAATAATACAAGCAAAAACACATTCAAGCGCAGAATTGAGCGAAACACTTTTAAAAAATTGAGAAAAAAAATGTTTAAAAACATTTTAATTTTTTTTGGAAGTGTGACACCTGAGTAATATTTCCTTCTCTTGCCATTACTTAATTCAGCTAAAAGAGTCACTAAATGAGGGCTCGAGTCCATAACCACTTTCTGTTTTCTTCTATGGAGACCAAAAATTCGGTTACGATAGCCAATTTATTATGTTTAAAATTACGATTATTTTAAGTTTGCTATCTACTTTAGTTTCTTCGAGGTTAAACTACCTTAACACGTCTTAACTAGCATTTACTAAAAGATTAAATTACTAATCTTATCGAGTTCGATTTCTTCACCATTATATATATGTTCCAAATTCTCTGGAACCATCTCTGTTCCTTTTTATGGCGGTTTCGAACACACCGCGTACTGTGAAACGAGAATTTTCTCGCATCAGTATGTGCCCTCTTGTGCAGATGAACCACTTAGAAAACTAGAATTCATTATATTTATCACCAACCAAATAACTCTTCTTATTTAATTATTCGCTTCCTATCAATATAATTTATCTTATGTATTCACTACACTTCATAATTTTAATTCGATTTACATAAGTCTCGTTTCAGTTTATTGGTCGAGTTTTCTTTTTAAACAATTTTAACAAAATATTAGAGAGGGACAATTGGAAACGTTTTTCCGAAGCCTCTATAAAAGTAGTAGGAATTTTAAAATTATGATGTAATCCTATTACATGTTCTGCTTGTCCTCTTAATTATTACTCTAATCACAAATCTAAATTTCTACTTGAATTGAAACATTGAGAAAGTAATTAAAATGGTCAATTATGTTTCGAAACAGAATTCATTAATTCTCGAATGAGGGGACAATTCTCATTCAGCTCCAAATCCTTTGTCTCGAATATTAATAATTTCTGCAATATATCAAAGAATACGCTGAATGGAATACGATGCGAGTAAATTCTCTAAACAGTCATGCGACCAGACAATGTCAGGTCCTAGTGACAGAAATCACGTGGACATGCAAAAAAACTCAGGTAGACTTCACACGATCATTCTTTCTATTACAGTAACCTTTATGTCACCTCTATAAGACCTGATATTAATCTATTCACTCCACTTCTAAAGTTTACGTAATTTGCATACCCAGAAATCATTTGATTGGAAAGAAGTTAAAAACAACCTTAAATATAAAGTCAGAAAAAACCCAGATGTTACTTAAGGGAAATTTCGTGAATTGCCTGGGTCACAAAATATTGAAATAATTTTTTTAAATAAAAATTAAAAAAAATTGTTTGTTTGAAAATGAATTTTTTCTGAAATACATATTTTATGTGTTTTTAAATATGGTGAATGTAAACTTTCTCTTACAACTATTTAATAAATACTTTTCACAGAGTACTATGTCCACTAAATACTATTCGATGCCATTTATTGTGAACAATATATCTCCACACGATGCACCGAAGTTTCAACAACACCGCTCTGGGATTTTGCAACTTAAACAACCCGCAGTTTCTTTTATAGATCTCGGCAAGGGTCTCTCTCACATCTATTTCGTTTCTGATCGCCAGGAGATCGCCAAAGAATGGACTGAATATCACCCGCTTTAGAAGACGCGGAAACGCACACAGTGCAACGAAAAAGAAAACACAAAAGCAAAAGATTGAAAAAAAAATGGAGCCTTAGAGTTCTGTTCTATTGATTCCACCATTCGTTCTTGAGACCTCATTTTTCTTTGGAAAAGAGCAGGAGGTAGGTGGGGGGTGATCATTTTTCACCCAGCAGTACAGAACACCGGTCATGCGGATTTTTCCCGTTTCCAGAACCGTTTTGTACACTTAGATGATGATTTATTTTTTAGGCCTTTCGTGCTCGACCTTCGATAGTGATTGAGAACCCGTTTTTCTTCTTCTTCTGCATTTTTTTTTTTTCTGATTTATTTTTGGGGTCGCTTTGTTTTAGGAAAGATTGATTTCAGATCGATTTTCGGTTTGTTTTGTTTCCCGCGAGAGCCATGGCTCTTTGCTAGTCAACAATGGTGAGGTTTTCTTCCCGCCTAAACAGGAGGAATTAAAGAATCGATTATATATTTATTTATTCCAATATTTAATACAGTTTAGTTGAATGATGGTTTTATTTATTACATTAATAATATATCAATTATGTGTGCTATCAAATACATGAGAGATAAAAATTTAAATCTTTCTGAAGTTTCAACAATGTATTGTTTGCAGTAAAGCATGCAAGTCAGAGAAAGAGGCCTCTTACAATCCGGTGCTCAAAAGAGTTATTAAATTATTTTTTCTTTAACATAAAAGATGAATGTTGTAAGCTTCATGCTAGTATGGTGCCTTTTTAATGCAAAGTAATTGTGTTATTTTGAGCTACAGTCAAATGATAGGAGTAATATATGTGTTGCATTAATTCCCCATAACTTGCACACAACACAATGGAAGTACTTTAATTCTTTTAGGATTTAGTGTAGAATATTACTTATCAAAATTGTTTTCATTGGTTTTGAGCTCAAAGCCTTGGGCACACCACCTAGATATCACTCTATAACAAATTACTACAACATTATAAACATAACATGAAACAACATAATACAAATTTTACATTGATTATTTGTTTATCTACATCGAATTAGAAGCAGCATGATATCTATTGGCAAGGAACCTCGCATAACAGTTTACGAGCGTAAGCCTTCATTAATTTATTTTCCATTGTGATGGGGAGGATTTACTTCGCTAAAAACAACGGAAATTAGAAAATCCAACAACTAGATCGAAAAAGAAATCCTCTTCGGCTTGATTGCCTCAAGTTTTAATAAAGATGACAAGATGAATTTTCTCCGAACCAACAAATTGAGAGTTAGAATCACCGCCATCATTCAAGATCAAATGACCACCTCCATGCAGATTGAAATCCAATCCCGTCTCCTGAAATGACGAAAGCCATCTAGCACCGAAGTGTTGACCCAGGTCTTGAACACCAAACAGCCTAGAATTACCAGTTGAAAATATCCCCGACGCAAACTTGCCTATGTTTGTCTAACATAAATATCTACACATGAACCACGAATAATGATATACCGGTTACAGCCAATGCGTCAAATAGATCCGCCGCCTCAACTAGAGACAGCCGGTGCCGTGAATAAAACATATCCAAACGACACTTAATATAACATGGTGCGAATGTTGAATCATTTGGAGTAATGGGTGGACAAACACAGCCATACCTTAAAAAATACTGTTCAAAAAAGTCCATCATCGTAGCATCACAATGATACTGGAAGGGGAGTATGCGGCAACTATTTTCAACAATGATGAAGAAAATTGAAACCCCCTTAACAACTAAATCAGAAGGAAATTCCATTTCATTTGGTTACCTAAGGCGCTAACAAAGATGAATTCGTGAGTTTTCTGTGGACCGACAGGTCGAGGGTTCGAAACACCACCGTCACCAAAGAGTATATGACCTCGTCCACCATGGGTTGCTTAAAAATTTCCCCAAGGCGTTGAAAACATAAGCCCCCAAACTCTGATGATAGCTACAATATAAAATATGAAAAAAAATGGTATGCCTAGTTAAATTTTCAACTAAAGAGTGATTTTACATTTATTAATGTCACTCGACAACGGAACTCATAATTTCGAGTCACGGTCAAGTGACTCAGATGGATGGGACCAATATGTTTGTACTTCAATTTCCTTAATCTTGAATCCCGTCAAAACTAAAGTTTCAACTAAAAAGTGATTAGAAACGTATTAACATCCCAACATTGATGTCGGTCCTCACTCGTATCACCCTTCTCATTAATCCTATTTCACGTCCCGTGAGAACTTTTAGTTATCATCTTGAATCATGCAGCGGCCTTCCGTTTTTTCGCACAGCAGGTGTTTGACAAAATGAGGACTCGAACTTACGACGCAGTGTGAACTTCTTTGGCTTGCTACTTTGAAAACTGGGGAAATGTGGCTAAGACTGAAGTTGTAATTTGTCAAATATCTTGGCCATGTTTAGTTAATAATTCGTAAAGTGAACCTCAAAGAACCTTCAGCGTTAATGATTCATTGCATGATATTTTTTTTTTAAGAATTCTTTTCAAATTACACAAATGCAATCAACACCTCCGAAAAATATAATTTATTATATTTCTTACTTTCCTGCTTTATTTGTTTCAATGCTGCTGTTGCTTAATACTATTATATGAGTGTTTTTACTTATATCCTAAAAGTATTACAGTTTACTTTTAGAATACCTTTCAAGTCATATTAATACGTAATAAATTTAAAAGCAAATTTTTATAATAATTATAATTGCATATTGTATGTGACGAAAATAATTTTAAAAATACCATTCAAATTTATAAACATTTTGAGCAATTAATCTCATCAAAGTAATGATTGATTGATTGGCTTTATCAACAACGCACTAGAAGCAACCCAAGGACTATTGGAGACAGCCCTCGTAATTCTGAATCTCGATTAAGTGACGAGCACGACACCGATCCAAGAAATGGATGCATGCAAAAATTAAGAATTAATAATATTCAACAAACTTCTTAAATTTCAATGAAATATAAAATACCAACAACATAAAGCACAGAGCAATTGGTCACGGAAATAAAAATAATTGGTAGATTTAAATAATAATAATTGGTTATTTTTAATTTCATGTTGCTAGTATCATCTGTGATCTTTAACTATATTTATCACTGAACAAAGAGTAATATCAGTAACTTTATTTAAAAGACGTAATTCATCAAAACTAAGTTAACTAAGAAAACCCCCGATTTCCTTTTACTACAAAAAAAGCACCATTGTTAGCAAAAAAAGTGCCTACCACCAATCCTTCCTTATATGTACTTAATATACTATACATAAGCCTTGTTAAATTTGAAGCAAAGTTCAAATTATTATGGACAAGAACATTTCTTAAGCAATGGACATGTTTTTAAGTATCTTAAAATTTTCTCTCCGTGCATAATGTTTTAAAAAGAAATAAAGAAATATTGTTTCAATTTTTATTCAATTAATAAAATCAAAATGTATTCCGAAAATATCAAATCAAACGAAGAAAAAAACTTTTATTTATTTAAACACACATTTTCAATGTTATTCTTTTTTTAATAAGGGTTTGAGTAAAGAATCGTTACAAAAAGAATTATTCTTATTTAAAGAAACGGAACGCTATACAAAGTCAAAACTTCCACTTTTCTTACACAGCATAATCAACAGAAAGCTAGTGTGAAATGCAGTCCGAAATTATGCCGAAATAACAGAAAACTCCTTTGTTTAAATCTCTTTTCATCTTCTCGAAATAAAAAGAATTCGATTCGCCTTCGAAAATCTGCCGCGGGGCTTCGAAAGCGCGGGAAAAGATGGCGGATCGATAGTATCGCATTCTATTTAGAAGTGCTGCCACACGGCGAGAAGTAAAAATATTATTAATGAGAGGGAAAGAAATGCGATTCACACAGAATGCGGTGGCTGACACAGCAACGCAGTTGCTGCCTCAGGGTATTGCGGAATCTTAAGACAGAAACAAAGATTTTTATCAAAGTTTCTGAGTCTCTTGAGTATTAATCAGACATTTTGTGCATGGAATTGTAGAAATATGAAAGCTGAAAAGGTATCAGACGCATGGTAGTTTTATTTTGGTTACCAATTTTATAAGAGAACAGTGTAAAGATATTGATGGAAAATTTTTATCGAGTTGGCAACTGTGATTTTCCTCTCAAATTCTTAAAATTCAATTTAAACTCAGGTAGAAAAACGTCGAAGTTAATTCTAAACATGCCGGTTTTAAATTTACATTTCAGATGAGAATGAGAGAAGGGGGAAATTATTTCTTTCATTTCCTATTATTCTTTTATGTTAAATAAGCTTTACTTCAATGAAACTAAATAGGAATGGCCTTGTTGAGCCTCTAGGGCTCAACATTTGATAAGAGAAGAGTAGAATATTTAAAAGAAATCTGCAATAATTTTTAACGCAATTTATTTTCGCTACATTGTGACGAATTCGCATCGTTGAAGATGAGAGGAATATTTACTTAACAATGTTCAGATTTAATCTTTAACCAATTCTTGAATAATCAGTAATCAAAATAACTTATATATGCTGAACGGGTTACTTAATTTGACTTGAACATATAATTATAACAATATATAACATATAACAAATAATTATAATAACTTTATCTTGTGAACTTTGCAAAGTAGATTTGTAATAATCGGGATTGATTCAGGTAGAAGTACTGTGAATATCTCCTTACAGTTTCTTTAACCTCACTAATGCTATAACGTGGGCTTTCTGGGCAGGAAGATTCTATGCCGATGCTCTACCAACGTAGACATTGTAAGACAAATGACATAGTAGAAGCTTGTTTCTTAATTCATCCGGTAAATTAAATTATTGGAATGCAATTTAGCCCAACCACCCTTGGCGACAGGAATTATTTGTCGGTATATTGCCAAATGTGGCTGCCCTGGCAAAACTCACTCATTTAATTTTATTTGCTTCGCGGACTTAACATTCATCCAAAAAAAAATTGCCAAGTTTAGCAATTTTTGAAATCACGCCAAGTGGTCGGACTAAACTGCATTTTCACCAATTAAATTTAATTAATATTTGAAAAACTGTATTAACATCAAGTGTTATCCACTACAAGTTTAAAAAGTGTATTTGAACTCGAGTGGATGAATAAAAAGTATTTTATTAACGATTGAAAATTTGAATAAGATATATAGAGGAAGAGTGTGAGCTAATAGTAGGAATTTAAAAAGAGAAAATTACAGATAGCAATGAAACTCTTTGGACCGATTTCCTACTTTTTCTCCAAGAGTTGACAGAGAAATACTGCTTTCATTGTACGTCGGTCGTGAAAACAATCGATAAACAGAATGTTCCAAAAACACAGCGAAGAAAACTTTTCCAGAAGATAACCAAGTTTTTTCTTTTAATTGAGTAGTTCCATTTTTAGTGGATCATTTCAACCTTGTTTTTTTTTTTTTTTTTTTTTGTTTTTGTTTTAGAGGAATAGTAACTAAATAAATGACCATTTGAAGAATAAAACGATTCTAAATAATTATTTACGTTCTATATGACTTATCACAATTGATATGTCAAAGACATCCTTTCAAGGTATTAAAAAAAATTTCCTTAATATTTGATCTACTTTGATATAAATCATACGGCTATAATTTTTGAATTAAAGTATATATATATATATATATATATATATATATATATATATATATCACATCCTGTTCCACATATTTCTTCTTCCTACTTTTTTTACGTAGCTTTTCCTGGAGACAAGCAATAAATAAAGAAATAAATATTAATCCGTGTGACAAAGAATTAAATTAAAGTCTAAGTTTTATAACGTAATTTGATATTTAACGCTTTAAAAAAATCATTATAGTGAGTATATTAGAACAATATTATTTCCTGATTATTTTATCAAATTTTAAGAAATAATCGTTTGTATATTTTGTGTGCATACAAATACCATAATAAAAAGAAATTGATTAAAATATCGTCTGTGTGGATTAAGACAACTTAACTGTATATGATACTTTCTTGCTTTATCTTGGAAATAAATATAATGCACCTGTAATTGAGTTTAATTCTGTTTCATTTTGTGTTGTAGTCTTAGAATATTTTGGGTGATTTGTGTATTTCAAGTTAAGGTTTGAATGTTTTGAATATTAGTATAAATTTCAAATATAATTTGTTATAATGATATCTTTCTTTTATTGAATTGAAACGTATTATTTTTAAAAACAAGTGACAGTTAATTTATCATAAAGCTAAAGTAAATTCATAGAAATGTTAAAATTATTCTAATATTAAATGTCTTAGCATTATTAATAGACTCATAATATTTAATAATAACCGAAGTAAAATAGATTTCAACAGATATAATATATATATATCAAGTATCGCAAACTATACTAAAGGAGAAATTAAAGGCAGAAATAAATCCACTTAACCAATTGCAATTAATTACATAAATTAAGGTAAGGAAAGCTTATGCTACGACTTTATGTATTAGTTTTATCTTTGTGTTCTACTATTGTGAATAAAACTTATCAAAATAAAATTATGAATAAAATGCGTGAAAAATAAGGTCATATATCAATGCTGTTAATTTTTAACATTCTTTGTAGTTTCATTGTAAGTATATTTTAGTGTTGTCTTGAAAGAAAACATTTTTATCATTGTTTAATGCTTTCCATTTCTAAACTGATATGAATTTTAAACAACTCTAAATTGTTTCTTAAAATTTTCTTAGAAAGTTTAGATCAAAAGCTGTAGTATTTTGTTTCTAACCACTGAACTCAATAAATCTTGCTTTAAAGTTTTTAACTTGATACCATGTTGAATTAATAGCCGGAGAAAATCTCATTCTCTCAGCAAAACAACAACAGCATACAAACATTTTTTTTTCCTTCGCATTTTTCGAACAACAGAATGCAACTTTAATCTAAATTCACTTCCCATAAATCATTCATCAGAATATCTACTTTAAGCGATCATATATCTTTCTTCTTTCAGCTGGATCCATCCTTCATTACAACTATAAGAAACACAATTACTTATCTCAGGAAATGTATAATTAATTTAATAAGAAAAGACATTATCCCGAAAAGCTACAACGAAAAATAATGCTAGTAATGGTCGTTTACTCTGATAAGATGCGCCATGCGTCGGAGAAAATCACTAAAACAGATTTAATCTCTTGTTACTGAACGTCGTCTTAAGTTACTACAAAATCTCTTCGAAATTTAAGAAAAGAAAGCAAAATGCCTGCGTTCTTTTTCTCCAGAGTATCTAGCAACATGATTAAACCCCTAATTTTCGCCCTTGGTAATAACAAACTCCTTCATGAGCAGGTTTTTTTTTTCAAATACAGGACTTTACGGTGGTTACTTTTACATTTATTTTTTGTTACTTCTAAACTTCCCAAATTATAAAGCTTGACTGTATGTTACTTGACAGTTAATCTGAAGGTCTTGTTAAAAGCGAACACTTTTTTTTTCTTCCCTTCCTTGATACGAATTTAGAAGCAAGATAAGGAAGAAAATTTTCTTGGGAAGAAAGTGTTTGTATTTTTTTTTCCTCTTCCTTTCTTCTTATTTTTAAATTAAAAGGGACTAAGGATGACGCTCGTTTGGATATAAACACAGATTAGAAAAGATTATTTCTATAATTTATTCCAGATTTTTTTTTTCATCCCGTTTTGCTTTTAAGGCGTTATAGTTTTTCCGAAACTTATGAAAATTGACTATAATAGCTTTCTTTAAGTATTGATGCTTTTTTATTAATGCAAGAGATAAAGAAAAAATGTCATATTACGTAAAAAAAGAGAAAATAGAAAATTAAAGATACAGAGTTACAGATAAACCTAGCTCATTAATACATACCAGTTTATTTTTGCTTTAAAATAATTCCCTCTTTCCTAAAGTGATTTGGAATTAAGCAAAATTTAGCTGATATTTGATCATCAATTACATTTTTAGAATTTTAATAGGTTTATAACGTTTGCTGATTATTGCATTCTCTAGTCACTACTAAACTTAGTGAAAAATAGTCGTAAATAGTCTAATAAAGAGAGAGTCTGTTTAAGATGCTAACAAATTTATTATTCACTTTTATAAGTATTTAAAAATCAATATTAGTTTTTCTTTCTCTGTGGTTACTGCCTAAAGACTTCTGAACCAACGTCTTCTACAAACTAAGTTTAATTAATGGATCAAAAAGATCCGGAGTGATTCCTTCCCCAATGCATAAGTGGGATATTCCGAAAGTAAGTTTTGTCATTTTTTGAAAGAGCACATGAAACACCAGATAAAACAAACAACCTCCATAACAATACTCACCTATTTCTGGTTCAACGAAGGAAGTAGCATCAGTGGAGGAGGAATGACACATGAGCAGAGAGATGAAGAAAAGAGAGTAACAGTAGACCAGCGTGCCCGTTGTATCACTGACAACGTGGTCGGCAATAGATGTACTTGCTGTTATCCGGTATGATTGGGAACGCAGGACAAGTGTGCGCGTCATCCAGGAACGCCTACAGACATTGTTTAGTGAATAGGTCATGTCTCATCAAATGGTTGGACGCTGGTGTTGCATGTTCAGTGAAGGAAGTGTGGAGGAGGAAGATCGAAGTGGGTGTCCCTCCACTTCCACAGATGAAAACAACATTACTAAAGTACAGGACATGGAATTAGCTGTTATGCGCATAACGTGGCATCCGTACTACGTATTAGTCGTGCTCAGGTGCATCCAAAACAATACTGAGGTGAAGTAGATTGTGTGTCAATTCCTTGCATCGCAGGACACCGAATATTACTAGAGTGTTTTCTTTTGAACTTATTATACGGTACGACAAATGTCTCAATGTCAATTGCGATTTTGTTGAAAAATAGTGCAAAGTGTATAGTTCATAATGACGTGGTTTATTTATTTATTTATTTTTGGCAATAAAATTTCCGTGTGAAAAGAAATGACGAAACATTTCCAGTATGTGAGGGTTCGAGCCGTGGATCCGTTTGATGTTTCCAAACTCTCCTTCTGCTACTTACGATTATTTCTGATTTCTCATGTAGATCATTAAAATATTTAAAATCTTTCTCCCAAACTATCTTCCAACCCTCGTGTTCAATTCCTCACTCCTTATAAGTGTAATTCATTCAATAAGTTCATTATACTTCATAACTTTATTCTAATTCACATAAATCAAGTTTCACTTCCTGGACAAGGCATCATTTAAAGATTGTCTTCAAGTAATGTTTCATAATTGGACCCGAAGTTAGAACTATTTTTCCAATAACAAAATGCTCGAGCATTTATTTTACATTCTGACTTTAGAGAGTAGCCTATTTTATAACACTACTCATTTCTATCTATCTCTTTCTCTAAGGTATGATATGAGTTCCGTATTTAGTATCCTACACAGTACTGCTAATTGGGTTTCGAATGTCACGTGTTCAAGTGAAAAGTGGCACATTTTTGGAATGTTCTTAAATTATAATTGTACTACATCATAAATGGATGTGTACGTTACAACGCCATAAACTTTCATGAAAATTGAAACAAATTTAGGCCTCATTCCTTTTCTAGAATTTTTTATACTATATAAAATGTTATTTTCATAGGTAAATGCAAATACATTTTTATGGTTTTATACATATCTTTCTTTTCAT
Organism: Nephila pilipes; assembly: GCA_019974015.1. Taxonomy (NCBI): domain Eukaryota; kingdom Metazoa; phylum Arthropoda; class Arachnida; order Araneae; family Nephilidae; genus Nephila; species Nephila pilipes. The sequence goes on along the minus strand of BMAW01091561.1, from coordinate 746,135 downwards.
TGGTACAATGATGATTTATCGATTGTTTTAATTTTTAATTATTCAGATTATTTCTTAATTTGTTTTTGATGTAAGTATTTGCTCTTAATTATACACACTCATATATATATTCAATTTAATCCTTTGATTCATCTGTCTTTATTTATTTAGATGAAATAATATATTTACTAGACTTAATAAAATATTTTTTCTAAAATTATTCCTGTAAATTTGAGGTGCATGTAATTGTCCAATGCTTCTTTATGATTCAAAAAATACGATACTTCAGTCTGAATTTGGGGACATATAGGCATAATGGTTGGTTGGTTGGTTTTATTAACGTCGCACTAGAAGCAACACGAAGGCCCTTAGCAACGGACCTCTCAATTTGGAACCTCGGTCAATTAACGAGGACGATACCTGAGCTGCCACCCCTCTTCTACCATCCGCATCACACAGACGGGAGAACTTTGAGCCACGACAGATTAAACGTGCATCTGTTTGTCTACACAGTGGGTCTTTAGTGGCACAAGGCTCGAATCTACGACTCGACAAAAACCACCGGCCGCGTTTCGCTACCATGACCATAAGGCTTCCGCGGCCACGCATATAGGTAGAAATTCCGATAGATTAACATTATATTTACTACTTCAAAATGGTTGGTATATATGAGTCTTAAATTACTTCAGTTCCCAGTTCGACGTAGACTCTTTTTGTTTTCAAATTATGATACCAGAATTTATCCAGTGAGTAAATATCTAACCTTGCTAACGGGTCAGTCGCGGATGTATGTATGGCTCTCCAAGAGAAATGCTCATGAATCTCTCTTTTTGTTTTTGCATTACGTTTGACGACTTTTTTTAAATCGCTTGCCAATTTTTCACCGTGCCATGAAATGGTACGAACCACTAACACATTCGTGTCTTGCCATCGAGGCTGCACTTTAGAATAATTAATTTCTGCACGCGAACAGTTATGTAAATTGCGAGTATTCTGCGTGTGCTCATGCGGTATGTGTCCTTATGCCCATGCAGTTATTAGAAGAACACACACACCATCAGCATCAAAACAGCAAATTCTTCTCTTGGGAAAATGAATTCTTCTCTTGCCTATCCGCATTCGATCCTAATAATTACGTCTACTCTCCTACTCCTCCCCTGGACCTACATGTAATCTTTTCTCTCCATCGAGGGCCTAAACCTGCTGATTTTATATTGAATGTGTAGAGGATATCTCGCCCAACAGATTCACATCTTCACAACAGAGATCACATCTTGCTTGTAATCATCCAAGAGAATACTAGGACATACGACACTTATTCTCCATCACTTTACTCCATACAAATATGACTTTATGATATGAAACCAGTATCTAGCATCCAGTTATGCATTAACTATTAATTTGGTACTTTAGTTCTTGCGCCACAGTGATATTCTCATTTCACAATGCTTCCTTAAATGACAAATAAATGTTTTAAGTATTTAGCTGATATGGATTAGTTGCAACTTTCTGATCTGAGACAAATGAAGCATGGTATATGCTTAAGCACCCTTTTACCCTTACCATACGATGCCAGAATCCATCTCGTTTACATCTACAAGGAAAAAGGTTCGGTGCTGATGTATATTCGGCTCGCCAAGAAAACTGCTTGCGAATGTCTCGCTGTGAACCATTTCCTTCAATTTTAATATGACCCATACGACATAATGTGACCTTGGTAGTTTGCTGTAGGTTCGTCCTTTTTCATGAATTTTCGAAACTTTATTGAGAAATAATTTTAAAAAGGGTTTTGTGACCTGCAGGCAAACCATTCGACTCGCAAGTGTATACAAGCCTCCGCCTATTGATTTCATTATGTTTATATTTATTTTTTTAAGGTGAGAAAAAATAATTAAGAAAAAAGTATATTTATTTTAATATTATATTAGAAGCAATTTTACAATTTTTAATCAACTATTTTTTTTATCATTCTTTAAAAATAAAACTTTATCATTGCACATACTCGCAAACATTTCCGACAATGCATTCAATTCCTTCCATTTTAAGTTGTTACACGAAGACATTACAAAATATTCCGGTAAAAACAAATTGATAAAAAGCCTTGTAATTCTAGAAACCAGCTTTCTTTCTACCTTTGCCTTCCTCAACTTCCCAAAGGAATTCGAATCAAGACTTTTTCCTAAAACCAATTTAACTTTACTTCTACGATTCTCGAAAGAATAAAAAAAAAAAGACCCCGGATCTTGTTTTGAAACTTCTAATTTAAACTCACTTGGATGAGATAGATATCATCTCTCTTTCAAAGCACATATACCGAAGAATCTTAGCACAAAGCCCCGGTCGAATTAAAAACGCTAGAAAGAAGACTTTTTGGAAAAGGCAACGGAAATCTTGATCAAAGAACGAAGGCTTTAATGCTCGATTCAATTTGTCTCAAATATCTTTCGAACTTTTTTTTTAAGAACATCGGAGCTAAAGGAATTAAGTTTTCATCGACATCTCCTTGCTACATAACAAGAGTTTCGATGCCTTTACTTCATTTTGTAAAACACTTCCGATTTAAATTCGAAAAGGCTTTCATGTTGAGATGATTGATTTTTTTTTTCCTTTCTTTATTTCTAGGCTTATCTTCCAAGTCTTATTTGTATTTTTCTTTAATCTGTGCGAACCCATTGTATATGAGAAACTCGTAAATGAATTCCCAATTGAATTTCGAAAAAGATTTTTAGTGTTCACTTTGTTCGTATAAGAAAAAAGGGGTGATGAAAAAAAACGGTCGCTTCAGTTAGATGAAAGAAATAGATTTAATTTGAAAATTTTAGGGAGTGTTAGCATGAATGAAATGCTAAACTTTAATATTTATAGAAAAAAAATTATAGGATTCGTAATGGATCTTTAACGTGTTTTAAAAAATATGAAATCGAAATTAGGCATAAGAGGAAAAATATTTCTGTGTTAGTAGATATATTTTGATATTCTCTTTTGATAAGTGAGGAGAAAAGGTTTTTTTTTTATTTTCTTTTATTTTCGTTTAATCTTTACCCAAATAAATGAAATGGATGAACTAATTTTAACTTGTAAAGTATATTTAAGCATTTAAAGAAAACACATCGAAGCAGCTTTTATACATTTTGTTTCCAAGTTTTTTCTTAGCATACATTTTAAAGGAAAAGTAAGATCAACAAAATTTGTAATTTGAAAAATTCAATAGTGGCTTATTTACTGTTGAATAAAAAATTCTTCATTTGATTCAGAAAAAATAACTGAATTTTAAATATTTAATTTTTCTTCCATTTTTCTCTTATTTTTTGGATAATAAGTATTTGAAAATATTTTTGAAAATTAGTAATAGTAGGTCTATCGGTGAATTGCTCTCCAACTAACATCTGGGCTTATTATCTTATATATAAATAAATTTTCAACTCATTTCCAATCAAATGAAACCTGATGTACACAGATTAGATTGAATATAAGAAGTTCATTGAATGAACTTAAGAAGAAACATAAAAATGACGATAAAAGGAATATTTGAGTTCGTAGTGAGTGTCGTTAGCTTACGTACGATAGAAATTGTAGTCAAACAAGTGATTATTTGGTACCAGACAGACTTTGATAAAGAACAGTTTGGGGAGTGAGTTCATATATGAAGAAGTTAGATTTCTCACTCAAATTTTCCTTTTTAGTGATTTAACTCACTCGAATCCAAGTAACTGGTAAAAGAGAACTTCGATTATTTATAACTAGAATTCAGGCCCATTGAGGAAAATTAAAACAAGAGAGTAGTAATTAACATTCATAAGTTTCTCATAAATAAAAGGATTTGATTGTTTCATCTGTTGAATTATATATTGTGTGACTTTCTATCCGTAAAATTTCATTTAATGACCAATTAACTTTTAACGAATGATTGTTAAAACGAATGATTGGGAGCATTACGAAGTATCTTGAAAAAGAGTTAGTAACTTGGTAAATTACTGTTAAACTTATGATTCAAGATATCTTAATTATAACACAGATTCGGGAAACTTTTATTTTACCCTAATGGTATTTTCTTAAAACTTTTCTGTTTTTATACATCCATTTTTCCTACAGCTCTGTACTCTTTCTAGGATCTTATAATATCAAAATATCAATGAATATTTTGAGGCTAGTTGAATATAATTCCTCAAAAGTAAACTGCCGTTGTAATTATCAAATATAGATCCATACTGCTGTTATGGCTCTTTTTCCTTCATAAAACAACTCATTTCATCACAAGCAGAAACAGAAAAAATCAATTAAAATAATTAACAATCATACAACTTTTATAAATATTTAATTTTATTTATAACATATATGATATTTTTATTTTATGACTTTAATAAGGGAGGGAACGTTTTAAAAGCCATTAGGTGGCAACCTGCAAAGTCGATTCTTTATTCCAAGTTTATCCAAAATAACATAGAATAAAAGTTAGGTACCACGTGACATGGGCAGAGTCGTACTCTTCTCGTGATGGTTAATATGTATTAAACTACCGATTCTGCTACGAGGTTGCGGTACAGAGTTTTATTAATTTTTTAAGTTCATCAAAATGTTGGCAGGACTAAAATTATCAAACGCTCATGGTAGAAAGACAAAGAAAACCAAGTCAATCGCTTTTATTAAAAAAAATTCTTATCTTGAGAGGTATAACAAAAATAAACATTAAGTTACAGGAAACTGTTATAATTCCGATCAAGAGGCTTTTAGTGATTGCATATCGTCAAACTAGAGATATACGTGAAACGAAGAAAAGTTAACATATTAGATTTTATACAATTTAATAAAAACAAAAATAACGGAGTTTCGTCTGATAAAATTAATCGATAATTTAATTCTGGAGGAAGTAAGTCACATACAGCATATTAGCCGATTGCGAGCGGATTTACATTAACAAAATGCGGCTTAAGCAAATGTCAACTTAATAATTACAAATCTGTTTTACCCAAGCGATACCAGAAGCGATTCGACGATTACGAGAAAGTGATCAAAAATCATCTGTCCCATGTTCAGTCCTACAATTATTTTCAGCTTATAAGTCTCTCTTTCCATTTTTAAATCTATAAGTATTTTCAATATTTAAACAAACCATACTATAAACTCTCAACTTGAGAAGTGTAAAAAAAAAGCCTTGATTTGAAGGAAACAATAATGAACATATGAAAAGGAGGGAAACAAATACAAATTTCAACTGTAATGTAATCGTGTGGAAAGGAATCCTAATATAGATTCGATGAATTCTAAGTTAAATCACCGTCAGTTACTGTAACAGAAGTGCAACTGTATCTCCTTTTCATAGCATGAACTCGCCTTATCACTTTTCTTCTCTATTTTTTTCTCGATTTGCAATGGATTCTCATACCTACTTCCTTTCAACTAACCTTGTGGGATTCTTTATGACGTTATTTGATTTTAGAGCCTTTACTTAGGAATAAACCTGGACTTTTCTAATGAATTTATAGATTTTTTATTAAAATCACACTTAAAAGCAACGTGAAGACTACGGGCGATGGATTTCTTAATTTTGAGTCACAGTCAAATGACGAGGACAACACCTAAGATGGGGCGACCCTCATTGAACTTCCACATCAATGAGAGGATTTGAAGCCTCGACATATTTAACATTCGACAGTCTTGCTACGCAGTGTGTCTTCAGTGAATTCAGGACTCAAATCATTGATTCGATGGAAAGAGAGCCAGCTGTGTGCTCGCAACCATAACCACTCGGTTACTTCGTTATTAGTGAAATATAAAGAGATCAGTTAGTCTCTGACAGGACATTTTTTAAAGTAATAAAGAGTTTAAAGTTCGTGGAGTAATTTGTGCACAAGACATTAGCACTAGGAGATTAAATGGACATCGGATAGCTGAAATTGGAACTGAATCCAGTTTATTCATTCCAAACTCAGATCCGCTTTTTGACCTATTGAGATAAGTAGAATTTTCAATTAATTTTTAGTTAAAACATGAAAGGATTTCATTCTACATTCATAGTAATGTTTTATTTCTGGATCCTTCTAAGAATAAAATAGAATTAAATTTGAGTTTCTTGATATGACACATTCTTGATTGAATTCTTATTAAAATTCGAAGGCTCAACTCCATAATAACGAAACCCAGACTTCACAATTTGAAGAAACTAATAATCGTGAACTAAAGAAAAGTGGGGAAATAATATGAATTTTTCAATTAAAATATGATCATTCAGAAATTAATTCCAATCTAAATTCGACGATTTCTGTTTTAAATCAACGTCAGTTATTATAAGAAAATGTGAAGTTCTATATCCTTCTCATGGTATAAGCTCTCTTTTTCTATCTTCTTCTATCTAAGGAAAGCATTATACATAATGGGGATACTCACTTTCTGGCAATGTCTGAAAAGCTAGATTCAGCTCTTGCTCCACTAATCTATATTCATTCACTCGCTGCATCCTATTAAACTTCGATCTGCAGATTGCATTCAATCATGGTCAATGCGAGAAATCCATCTCGAAATCTTTTGCATGGAATCATGAACTGAAGCGAAGTTCATCCTCTTCTTTGTATATATATATATATATATATATATATATATATATATATATATATACCCCTCTCGTAAAGCTGTAAATTCAAGATAGATTTTCCTTTTCATGTTGTTATGCTTTGCATCCTATTCCCTTTATTTGTAGTTAATTTACGTTAATCTAAAGTAAAATCTTATTTTTTTTTATTGTTTCTATCAAATTGATAGTTCTTAATACTTTGGATAAATGAAAGCTTTTGAGTTGAAATTATATTCAGTATTATTTACTTACATTTTTAGTGACAATATGTAACTCTAAGATACAATTTACTTCATTTTTAATCCTTTCAGGGGCACCGTTTGCACAATGCAAACGCATTTTTCAGCGTTTGCATTGTGCAAACTGTGCCGATTCGTGTTTGAACTTTCCCAAAAAAAACCCTCTCCGAACCGAAGACTGCTATTTTTTAATTGTATTTTGTTTTTATTTTCGTAATCAATATACCTCCCTTGCCTGTATATTTTTTAAAAATACATAATAACACTGCGCCCCTCAAAGGGTTCAACAGTTTGCTTAAACGAACACCCAGATTCGAGTTCGTTCCGCTAAATGAAGCAATGATAATAAAAGATAATCTCACTACTATATCCTTTTTTCAGAAAAGTCTTCAAAAATATAAGAATTCATTATGAATAATTCTTCAGAATGTGAATACTATTTTATTTTAAAGGAATGAGTTTATCAAATCATACAATTTTATTTTAAATTTCTGGTTCTCATATGTGTTTAATTTTCTTTTAAAAATTTCAAAGATCCCTGGCTCTGCTTCTGTCAAGGTTTCTAGCCATTACAACTCAATAATCCATTACGTAGGGAAGAGTCAGGAAAGAAATGAAACTGATTTTTACTCGAAGCTTAAAATGACCCAGAAATAAATTATTACGACTGTTCAGTAGAAACCTTCACGCGTCCTTTACAAAAGATTATCAGAAAAAAAGTCTTATCTAAATAGTTTGAAAGGTAGGTTCGAGTCGGGAACAAATCCAAAATCAAACACAGCTGTCTTGCAGTCTCATGACACTAAACGTCTCAACGTTAAATTATTCTCCCTTCTCAGCATAAGCAGACGTCGTCGAATCTCGGTCTTCAAACTTTCCAATATCTCTTTGTTTCTATTACTCATTCCTCCAACATCCTCATTGATTATAAATTTTAATCTCGCAATCAAATCACTCTTACTCATTCATTCATTATCTCTTATAATTTATGTAAGTCGTGGTTTATTCGCAACAAATGGTTCTCAAATCAAATAACGTCATATAGAAACCCAAAAGCCAGTTGAAAAGATAAGCTAGAGAATCTGGTTTCATACGTAAAAATAATTAATGCTGCAAATGCTATGTAACTGTTCCTCTATTTTCTACATTTTGGAATGAATTGTAATAAAAATATATATTTCGTTAAATTTTACGGTATGTAATTTAGGAAAAAAAATTACTTAATGTAAATTATTACCTGTAGAAGCCAAATTTCAAGTACATATTTTTTCTTATGTTACTGGAAATTTTTTTTAAAAAAATATAAAATACTATTTGGTTGTGAAATCTACGACGTACAATACATGTTTGATTTGCGTCTATAGGTTTAAAGATAAAGCAAAGACGTTGAAAATAGTGTTACATTAATCTCAAGTAAAACAGCTTCAATTTCATTAGATGATTAATTAATTAATTAGATGCTCAAATTAAATGTTATTTTATAAAATTGAAATTCGAAAGACAGCACAAGAGTTAGAGAGACTCTCTAAGAGATTTCTTCCCAATACGCTCCTTAACGTAAAATACAGTAGCTCCTACACTTAAACATTCAAACTTCTTACATTATCAAATTTTAAAAAAAAATGCTGTCCTATCGACTAATATAAATTAATTTTTCAGAATGGTATTTTTAATGTATCTATAATTTGCTCTCAACAATATTACATAAGATATTTTTAAATCATAGAATAACTTTTACTTTGAAAAATCAATGTAATAAAAAATAACAAAACATTTATCCTACAGAATTCTTCGTACACTTAAAACTAATCTCTACATATCAGTAAATATTATAATACTTCATTAGTTAATTTCTTATTAAAAAAATCCTTTAGCATTCACATCAGGTTTTGAACGGTTAAGCATAAATGTTACTAGTCTTATCATAATTTCTGCTTCAGTGTTCCTCCATTCTTCGATGTTCATTGTTTTTAGTCTGCGTTTGGTTTTAATTTCATGCATCCCTACTCTAACCTCTGTTCTTTCCAAATGTGTTCTATTGGGCTATGACTCAGTGACTGAGGTGTTGTTTCAGAAGTTGTGGGCAATTGTATTAAAACCAGGGGCGAATGTTGAAATTCTGGTGGTTCAATTCATTAAACTAATAAGAAAATATTGTTACTAATTTAAGGTTAATAATTCTAAATTGTACTTAAGAATCGAAATAAAGAGATATTTCATTATACCATGAATAAATACCAAATCATCTAATACTGATGCTGACGTGCATCACCCGCTCAAGAAATCCACCAGCTCCTTGCTTTACGGTTTCATTTGAATTCTTATTGGATTAAATTACTCATTTTTTCTTCTCCTCCCAATCATACTCCGTCAAGACCAACAATATGTAATTTGCTTTCATCTGCAAGTAAGATAATACGAGGTGTGGTTATTAAATAACACAACTGACGCTGCAAGACATTTTATTTTGATGCCACACATATTTACTTATTATCACCTTTAATATACAACCCTCCTCTATCTTTACAACGATCGAAACGATTTTCCATTGTTCGAATCAGTGCTGGAAGACTTCTTCTGTCAGCTCCTTCATGACGCCTGTCGCTCTTTTTCTTTCCAATTTCAACGGACTCAAATCTCTCTCTTATTCCTTTAAATACAGATTTCACCTTAGGAAACAGAAAGAGGTCGCATGGCTCAAGATCCGGCGAATAAGGCAGATGGTCTAACACTGGGATACTGTGTTTAGCCAGAAACCTTTTGACATACAGTGTGGAATGAGCCGGAGCATTGTCTAGGTGAAAAATATGCCATACGGATTTAATGGCTCATCAATCGCACGAATACTTAACTAACGGTCAGAGCAAAGCAGATTACCGATTTGTTCGATACTGTCATCCATTCTTAGAGTGGGAAAGTGATCCGAGCGTGAATTAACTTCAACATCTTCTCGGCCATCTCGACAATGCTTTAACTATTCAAACACTCGTACACGCAAAAAACATTCACTGCCATACACTTTTTTCAATAAATTTTCAGTTGCGGGTTTTCCAAGTTTCATGTGAAATTTCACAGTTTGTTGATCACTTATCATTTTTCTGGGGAAATAAAAAAAAAATCTAAGGCGAACGAAGGCTATGAGTATACTGATTTATTTACACAAACAAGAGGCATTGCATTCGAAAGAGAAGGCTTCGCGCTAAACAGCTGTCTGTCGTCGGCGCTTGGCGCTTGCGTACATCTTCTATAGCACCATCAGTCTCATTATTTAATAATAACAACTCGTATTTCAATGCTTGTTAGCTTATTTATCATTGATTTCGCAATGAAAAACCTGAACTTAGAACAATAAAATAAGGTGGTTGTGGTGCCTTGCGTGTTACTGCATGTCATCATCAAGATTAGATAATTTGCTAATTATTGATCAGGCACTTTTTTCCAATATTTTATTGAACAATTTAAAATTACCAGCCAAGAATTTGGGTATTGGAAACAATTTTTATCAAGATAACGACCCTAAATGCTAGCCCAATAGTACATATTCGGAGAGAACGAGGTAAGAGAAAGAAAACAAGACATAAAAAAGAAAAATAAACTAAAAAACTGGTGTTCATCGAATATGGAAGAACATCGATGAAGAAATTACAATAGAATAAATGGAATCTATGACCAGATGGTTAAAAACTGATGTGGATGCTTAAAGGATATCCTACCAAGTACTAAATTAAAGAAGTATAATGTTTTTTTTTTCTAATATGTAGAGATTGTTTTAAAGTGTGCGAATATTTTAGTTTTATATTATTGATTTTTCAAAATAAAAGTCATACTATGCTTTAAAAGTCTTTCATGTAGTTTTCTTAAGTACAAGTTAAAGATATAATAATAAATTACCATACGAAAATATTATTTCTAATTAGTCTGCAAAGCAGTATTTTACTGAAATTTGTAAGTTTGAGAACACTTTTGGAAGTTAGTGCATACATTTTTGTTATGAGTGGCGTCTTAAGCAACTACTAGAATATAACTTCAGTTCAATATCATTAAAAAAAAGGCAATTCTAATGTTATTTATTTTGAAAGTACTGAATGATATAATTTAATCAAACAATTTTTTTCATTCTTTTTTATTGAATTATTCTAGACATAAAGATACCATAGAACATGATTTCTCACTTACCTCACCAATACTCGTACTTCTCTGAACAAAAAAAAATTGATGATATGTATAGAATCTGGGGTGCTACTATTACAACAATGTGAGAAAACAGAATTAACTATTATAACTAATGTAAAGAAACCATTAACGCGCCCTTCGAGAGAGGTAAATATTTAAACAACTGAATCTCCTAATGAGTTACTTACTAATCCATTTCAACTGAATTGATATATTTTCGGTAAATTTAACATCGCCTTAAGGCTTTCCGTCATTAAGCCATCTTGATTTCGTAAGCATATGCGGAGTGTTGCAAAATTTAAATTATTACTATGAAATAACCCAGATATACACAAGGATGAAATTTATTCGGAGTATTAATTTATCCTTGTGTACATAACGTTGTAAATTACAGCTATTAATGTAGATTTGTTCAGTTTGTGGAAGCCGTAGAATGAAGTAACCCGCAGGATGGAGAAGATGGAATTCAATATACTGAGTTACAGAATCAGAGACGAGAGTAGCTGAACTTTTGTGCTTCAATTTCGCCATCAAGTGGATTGTTCAACAAAAATGTGTTGTCTCGAGCTATCTGATTTGTTTTGATTCACTCTCATCCTTGGAAAAATTAAAAAACATTTCTTCCTCGAATGATGTTGCTGTTGAAATTCAAAAGCATCTCAAACTCCTCAAAGATCAGAACATTACTGTTTGTTTCTCTTTTGTACGTGGACATTCTGGTATTTGTGGCAACGAGAGGGCTGACTTTCTGGCAAAGACTGGCACGAAGCTGGATATTGATTTTAAAGTTAATATTTCTCAATCGTACTTTAAAAAAATTATGATGGAAAGTGTCCTGAAATCATGGAACGCAATATATAGTAAATCAAATACAGCAAGCATCACGAAAGGATTTTTTCCAGACGTCAATATAAGAATGTCTTGTCGTCACTTCTTCACTAGCTTTAAAATTAAGCAATTTCTTACAGGTCACGGCAACTGTAAAAAATATCTGAATAGATTCAATTTCAGTTCGAATACAATTTGCAAACTACAATGCCGGAGGTGATGAGGACATTGAGCACGTTCTATTCCTATGTTCAAAATTTGTCTCACAGAGAAATATTCTTAAATTAGCTTTGAAAAAATTAAATATTAAATGACCTCCAATTCTTAGTAATTTAATTTCTAGTAAAAGCTCTTTTGTTCTTTTTATGAAATATATTGAAGATATTTATAATCCTTCTGAATTTTTGTTGTACACTATTTAGTCATATGTTTGTTTGTTTTTTGTTGTTGTTTTTGTTTACTGTAATGTACTGTTTTATACTTACTTCTGTAAGCCCTGCGTGATCTTAGTTGTACGCAGGGACATTGTTTGTTGTTCAATAATATATATATATATACTGAGTTACAAACATTAACGGTCTTCGATAGATCAAGAAATGTCGAGAGAAATGTAAAACTCAAGAATGTGAATCTGTGGAGAATTTCAAATGATAATAAATAAAAATCAAATTTCTATCCAGACTGTTTTTAGTAATAATTAAAGCTTTGCGATACTCCTGAGTAAGAATTATAACTTTATAATATAACGAGTGACTTCAATCTATGACTTCGTGAAGCCAAACAAATCAATATTGATAGCTTTAATTTACAGCAATAAGTTCTTAAAGATCAATAAATATACAGAATAAACTTTATCAGGATATCTCAGTTATTTCTCAGTAATAATTAAAATCTTGCGATACCCGATTTTAATTTTACTCCTATGGAATTTCTACTTACCTCCAGAAATCTAAACTCCCGTAACCATTTTAATGCAATAAAAGGTATCCAGAAATGCAAAAAAATGAATGTATCTGCTTAATTACCCTCCCTCTACCTCCCCAATTTCAAATTTTCTTAAAAATCTGAGAATTAGAGCTTATTTGATATTTTTAAATATTGGAGAAAAAATAAAATGCCGCAGAATAGAATTTCTTTCTATCTGGTATTTCCTTTTAATGTATTCAAATAAGTGTGTGTGTGTGTGTGTGTGTGTGTGTGTGTGTGTCTAAGTTTGAGGAGGAAAGCAGAAATTCCGTTGGATTCACATTATATTCATGAAATTAAAAGGCGTAGTAGAAGGGAGTCTTGAACTTGAAATTCGAAATTAAGTCTCATCTTCCCTGTTTCCACTTTTCATGTCTGCTTCCAACAGTAATAAAATTTATTTAAAAAATACATTACTACAATTGTGAATCTCTCTCAAAATTCTAATTTTGCTAAAGTAAAATTCGCATTAAAAATTAAGCATTTCTCTTACCTATCTGTTAATGTACTACTTTATGATATGTAATCAAGAAACCAAGAAATGTGTCTGAAAACCAGTTCGAATTATTCAATCAAGGCGGAAAATTTTGTTTCATCTTCGTTTAACTTCCATCTTGATAGGTATTTGAGCCAAATGATTCTGATACAGTGTAATAAATATTTGCTATTACTTTTGTCTCTTTAAATGTAATTTTCATTCTTTGCGAAATATTTGCATAGCATCATATTTGTGGAGAAATTGAGTATGTTCCATGCCTTTTCGTCAAAGCACAAAATTTTAATGCTCTAAAATACCTTTTGAGAGAGAAATATTCCGTATAATTAAATATTTTATTTTAAATAAACGTCAAAAGTGCGAAACCTTTTTTCTGATTTCACCTTTGTATTTTTGTAACTTCACATTTTTTTAAACAAATTAAATTAAATTTTTTTACATGTTTATAATTCAATTCTGTATATGTTTCTTATATTTAATTATTGGTATGTTTACTATTAAGTAATTTATATGCTTGTAATTTAACTGCTTGTGTATTTGTAATCTAAATATTTGTGGTCTTCTGATTAATTAATAATTATATTTATAGTAATTATAAATATTAATTAAAATTTGAATTATTGAAAATGTTGCTCTCCAATTGATTACAATTTATCCAATTAAAGCAATTTACTTTATAACCACCTAAAATACTACAATAAAATTTTCACCCAAGCCCTTTTTTTTATTAAAAAATGTTTTTTTAGTAACTTATCTAATGAAAATAAAGAAATGAATGAATGAGTTGCTGAATAAATGAAGAGTGTAGATATGATTGCGTGAGTGAGTATCTAAGTGTGTGTGTGAGTGAGTGAGCAAATGAACGAGTTAGTGAATGAATGAAGGAATGAGGGATTGAGTGAGCGAGAAGGAATGAATAAATAAATCTAGTTTCTAGTTCTCTGTTTTATTATCATTTGCTTTAATTCTAATATTTCACTGAATAATTTAACAGTCATTTCTTACAAAATTAATACTATTGGTGACTAAATATGTTCTGTGTAAAACTTGGCAAGGAATAATTTTTCACCACCTAACGGGGTTTTGTTTTAGTTGGAGCGTTTTGGAGTACCAGATCACTTTTCAATTTTTTACCGTTTGCTTCAATTTTAATTACATTTAGCTTAAATATATTCATTTTAACAATTTATAGTTTCCTTTAATTTTAATATCGGAAAAATTTGCTATTGTCCATTTCTCGATAGTTCATCGTTTACTTTAACTCTTATATTTAATTGCGTAATTTAATAATAATTATAAGAAAACGCACCTTAGAGAGGCTAAATCTGCAAAACTTTGTACAGAACTTTCTATTGATTTATTTTTGGTAACGAAGAAAGAATACAGATTGGATGAAAACTTCATTTTAATAATAAAAAAAGAATATGGTTTTAATAATAAAAGAAAACCTGTTAAACTCTTGCGAGACGCTTTGTTTTTCAGCTAATAAATTACATAGGTATACACTAAAGAACAAATATCTTGACGTAAATTCACACAATTTTTAATAATAACAAGATAATTAACGTCAAAGATTAGTTTTATATATAAAACAGCTATATAATTTCTCGCAAATTTTATGTACATATAATTAATTCTTCATTCTCTTTTTCATACGAATACTCTGCCTTAAATAGCAATCCTTACTCTTCATACATTTCGACTATATAAATTGAGGAAATAAACATGCAGTTTGAATTTACGAGTGTCTTCCATTGATTACTACCCTGCATAATCATCCGAATTCCATTACTCCAATCACCTATACTTTTGCTCGAGGGGGAACGCCAGATTCACGTGACCGTCCCCCTTGAAACTACTCATCGAAAGGTATGATGAATCGCGAAGACAGATGACCCCTGGTCAAGTCCAGCATTCCACCCACACTCCCATTTCCTCTTGAAACTCGGCGTGGGACGATGCCCAGTGAAGCGCAATTGGCCTAATGAATCCGACTCTGAATTTCTGCCAGCCATGCGTCGCTTTCTTGTACAGGCGTGGTTGAGTCTGAAGGACAAATGTTACGGTCAGAATTGACGAGGCGAATTGCTCATTGAATGTCATTAATTCGATATCGAATGGAGGAAGACGTTTGAATTCGACTGCTGTGACGTCATTCCCAATGTCCACAACGAGCGCTTGAATCGAGGCGTCCTGATTTTACTGCAATTAAATATTCTGCTAATGAAGTTTCCCGTTTAATTTAGGGTGTTTTGTAGAATCGACAGTTTTGATTTAGTAGTAGGGTTTTTTGCAGTGGATGACGTGTGTAGTTTTTAAATGTATTGAATAGTTTTCAGCTGAATGACTCCGTAGTTGATTGAGATTTACATCAAGAAAGATTTTATGTGTATAGTATAAATTCAGTAATCTGATAATTCTACAACACAAGATAGAATAAATTAAACAGTATCCACTGAATCATAAAACATCACTGGTACAAATATCGTTATGTTATTGATATACGAAAGAATATAGTAAAATTTTAATTATTGCTGTGAAATAACTTAGATATATATCAGGATAAAATTTATTCAGCATATTAATTCATCCTTGAGTGCATAACGTTATTAATTATAAGCGTTAAGGTAGATTCAAATGGTTTTCGAAAGCCGCGTAGATGAAGTAACCTGCAGTAAGGAGAAGATCTGCAGAGTTCTATCTACTGATATCTACAATAACGGCCTTCAATAAGTCAGTAAATGTTAAGTAAAATGTGTAGCTCTGGATAGTGACTATATATAGAGAAGTTTTATGATTAATAAATATAAATCAGACTTTTTTTCTCAATTATTTGGTTAGTGAATAATAAATAAAACCTCTTACGATATACCCAGTGGTATTATTTAAAACTATACGATACTTCGGGTTTCATCAATCTACGGGTTCCTGAAACCAAACGAATCAACATGAATAGCTGTAATTTGCAACATTATATATATAAAAGTCTATTAATATGCTGAATAAATATTGTTTACAATTATTTATGCATAGTAAATTTTATTCTGCATATTAATTGAACAGTTAAACGAATCTACATGAATAGTTGTAATTTACAACATAATGATGTAAATTACAGCTATTCATGTTGATTCGTTTGGTTTCAAGAACCCGTAGATTGAATTAACCCGCAGTTTCGAGAAGGTTAGAGTACAATCAGCTGAATTCTACAAAGACGGTTTTCGAAAGGTTATGCTAGGAAAATGTATAACTCTAGATGGTGACTATGTAAAGAAGCCTAAAGAATAATAAATTAAAATTAAATTTCTATCCCGATTTATTTTTAGTAATGATTAAATATTACGAATCCGTGAGATAATAATTAATTAAAACTTTACGATACTGCAGTTTATTTCAATCTACAAGCTGAATGAAATCAAAATAATCAACATTAATAATTGTTATTCGTAACATTATATATATAAGAGTGAATTAATATGCTGAATTAATTTTATCTGCATATCACGATTATTCCTTAGTAATAATTAATACTTTGAGATGGTATGTGTGTATTCAGTAATTATCAGATAGCTATAAATCAAGACAAATTAAATTAAACAGTATCGACTAACTAAGTAAATCTATACTTAAACAAGCGTTAAAATAGTATTCATTCAAAATAATAGTGATTAGATTTCAAAACAAAGTTATTGCTCTTATTAATGTAAATATTCGTAATGCTTCGTTTTATATATAAACAGTGATTATTCATAATTTTTCTAAATAATTCGATTTGAATTTTTTTTTTAATTATAAAAATATATTTTTTTAAAAATTTATTAAATTTATTTTGTGCTATTCATTTATATATTCCTATCATTCTTCATTTCCGTATTTGACAAAATAGTGTAAACACAGGTTCCGAAAAGTTACTTAATTCAATCGGAATACTTATTAATGAATAAGTTCCCCCAAAAATATAAATAATATGGTTTAATATAGGTATAATAAAGTTTCTCAATAATTAACTCAGCATATTTTGAAACAATGAAAGAGACAACGATTAGTGAATAAGTATTTACATCAAAATCGAAGAACGGTAAATGATAAGATATGATTAAAGTTAATGCTCTTCTTATTAAAAAGCTTTTAATTTCTGGTTCTCTAGTTTTTAATTTAAAGTTTATTTAAAAACAAAATTTATTCCGAAAAACAAACGATAATGTTGCAATTCTAAATAAGAAATACGGATTATTTATTAGTTGCTGGCAACTTCAGAATTTTTTTTATCGTGTGTAAGCACATTCCACAACTGAAAATCAACTACTAAACCAGTTCAACAGTTGTAACAAAAAATAGCTTAAATAAATTCTTTAAAAAAAAAAACTCAAAAATGGATTAAGTTAGGAAGCTGAATTTCGACTTACTGGAGCAAAAAAAAAAAAAATTTTTTTGCCTGCAAGCGATAAGAACCTACATAGGCTCGAAACGAAATTTCTGAGTATTTTTTTTTTTTTCAAAAAAATTAATCTTTTAAGCTTGAAGTTTTTTAAATAGTTTCCTTTTATACCTTAGGGGGATAAGAAAAAAAACATGTTACATGATGTAACGGAGTGTTATCGACTCCAACCCAGTGAAGGAAGATTAAAAAAGAACTATTATACTCTTCTTGTATTTCTGAAAGAAGCAATTAATTTTTTTGTGTCTTTTTCATCGGAGCAACTGTAGAGGCATCCGATGTAATCACGAAATGAATTGCTTGTTTTCCCTTCGCTATCTCAAAGTGCTTCCTCCCGATTGGCTGTCTTCTAATTCCAAGTATCCAATAACAGATGGGCTCAATTCTGAAAATTAAGAGACGAAAGTATTAATATTATGACTTACACTCTAGGCATATGACAAAATATATAATGTACTATGTTAGAAATAAACAATTAGTACATGTAAAAATAATTATTCATGAGAATATTTCTGGATTTAAATTGAGAACTAAAAATATGTTTAAGAAAAAGACAAAAACAAAACTCACAGCAATAAAATATAATTTTGTGAATGATAAACAACCAAAAATCGAAATTTGTAGTGCAATAAATATTTTTCAAAATTAATTAAGATTTAAATTTTTTTTAAGGTTTCTAAGATTATCGTGTTCAAATTTTACAAATTGAAAGAAATCTCACATCTACTGTCTTCTTCTCTTTTCCTTTGCCTTACTTACTGTTGTATTATTTTTATCTTTTAATTTTTTATTACATTCTTTTTCTCTTTTCTTTCTTCATCGTTTGTCAATTTATTTCTGTCTCCCTCTATCTTACATCTCTCTTTTCTTCTTTATTTTTGTGACTGCTTTATTTTTATTTCTTTCTTTATTTCACTTTTTGTCTCAGTTTCTCCTCTTCTAACATTTCTTTATCTAGTCCTATCTATTTCTAAATTTAATTACGATATTTTTAACCCTAAAAATTATTTTTAATGAGGGTAAAAATATTTAACAGTATGACTGTTTTAACGATATAACTATACATATTTTTAGAAAAACAAAAATTAACTGTAATTGCAATCTTATTGTAAAATCTAAAAATATACAACTAATTTGAACACTGATGTAGAGTAATTTTTTAAAACACATTTCAGGTATATTGAATGTTTTAAAGTATTTTCCTAAATATTCTATGTTTCTGCAGACAAACGCAATACGTTTAAATTCTTACATCGATCATTTTCAAATATAATTTAAATTTTTAGAAGGAGAAATGGAATACATACTTTTTTAAAGATGTTTTCTTATTAACACCTGATCCAAATTGGTTTCATAAAATAGAAAGTATACATGAAACATTCAAAACTTTTAAATAAGACTTTTTCAGATATTAATTATAAATAATTTTAATACAAAAACTAATTTTTAAAGTTTTCGGTGAAGCGGATCTTCAAAAAACAGTATAAGCAATTTTAATACAATTTCATACAAATTGAATTATTTGTATTCGTTTCTTAATTTAACTTGAACTTTTCATATATAGTCAAATTTTTATTACTTTACAATTATTTTTAAATATTTTATCTTACTGTCATTCTACGTTCAACAAAATTGTGTAATATTTCAATTATATATATATATATGTGTGTGTGTGTGTGTGTGTAAACATCAAACCACTTGTATTATTATTTTTAAATTCATCTACCAAATCCGTCATAAATTCTTATTTTATACCTCATAGTAGAAATTGCTTCTTTTACTAGTATTATGACTTTTTAACTTTTCATTTTTCTTACAGAAAACCCAGACTTCCATCAGTTTTCTAATTCCTTACTTTTTGATGTTGTCTGGCGTAAGAAACTTAGTGAGCAAAGTTAAAACAAAATACTGCAGAATCGATCAGCCTTTTTTATACTTTTAAACCTCTAAAGTATGATGAGGTTTTGATGAAACTTGTTTCTCACTTTTCTTAAAGAAAGTGGTGTATTTTTAGGAGAAAGGAATAAAAGGGGTAGGCGATAAAATCAGTCTTTAAGATAATCATATTTGATGCAAAAATGATTGGACAAAATAATAAAATGATTGAAGTTTTGAAAATGTTATATATGCTGAAATTTCTCTTAAATTCAATTTTATAAATAGTTGAAAATAGAAGCAATGTATTTCACTTGAAATCATTTTTATAAGTATAACTCATAGACATAGACAATTAATAATTTTATAAAAAAAAAATTTCAAATCAACTTTCCCTTATTTAAATCGAAAACGGATAGAACAGAAGTAGTTGAATTCTTTTTAGACACTTATTTCAAATTGAATAATAAAGTCTTCTTTACATATAAAAATTATTATAAAATTAAAATTTCTTTGCCTATAATTTTGATAGCTCGTAGAGTGTCACAGTGCCTTTTAAAGACTAATAAACCAACTTGTGATGGTTTTCCTTCATTTACGTTACAGCCATATTAAAGCCTAATTAAAAAGTTAAGAAATTCTAATTAAAGGTATCGTATGTAAGAGAAGAACAACACACTTTATTTCTTCCTTACTCAGTTAATCCTGTTTTATGTTCAGATAATATAGCTTACAGAATCACCCATTCTTATTCAAGCTCTTCTCGATTATAGACAATTCGACCCTTATTAACCCTATCAGGAGCAACTACCAGTTACTTACAATACAAATAGTTACGATGATTCATTCTTTTCTACTGCATCTATCAGCTTCTCGTAATCCTTTATCTCACTTCTCTTTTCTTTCAATTCTATTTCGCTTATGTGTCACTATCTCTAACTCAATTTACTACACTTCGTATCACCATCTAATTTACCTAATACAGTTTTATTTGCATGGCAAGTGTTTGTAATCATAGGCACACAATTCAAATTGCAAATAAGTTCCTGAGGTAAGAGAAGAGAAAATCGCCAATAGTCCAATGTCATAAACTTAAATAACTCTTACAGAAAATTATCAAAATGATGTTACATAAAAATTAATTTTCAGTTTTAACTGCTTGTAAAATAAATAAAATTTCCGGAACCCTTATATTCTGAGATTTCTAAATTTTGTGCATGTACAATAAATATTAACATAATTAACATTTTTTACTAGGATAAATTCTTTTTTCTTATCTGAGTGAGTAGTGTTCGCTTAAAATGTTTATTTTAATGTTCTTTGAATGTTTTTATGTGTTAAAATGTTTCTAAGTTTGCCTTTTTCAAAAGTCTGATGTTAAAAAATGCAAAGCGTTTCGCTTATTCCATACATGTATTATTTATGAAAATGTAATAAGTAGAATGGTGAAAACTGAATTTTTATATTGTAAATAAACTTGCTAAGTGATAGTGAGAAATATCTGTACTTGTGTTTTTTCAAAATGTGTTTTTGTAGGCTTCTGGTACACTTTGGGCAACGTCCAGTTTATCCAAAATGTCGAGGTCTCTTTTCTAAAATGAAATAATAAAATTGAATTACATCCTATAGAGAGAACATTTTTTTCTAATAATCACTATCATTCACATTAAGAGATCCCAAGCCTTCCGATTGGCGTGGTGGGGAAGTTAGGAGCCAACGCAGGTATCGTCCTTGTCACTTGACCGAGACTCAAAATTGCGAGATTCGTCTCCAGTAGTCCTGGTGTTGCTTCTAAATGCTGTTCTAATAAACAATCAGTCTAATATTAACCCCCTTGTTTTAGAGATAATGCGCAGCATATGTATAAAAATTAAAAGAAATTTGGATTATAAAATTAAATTTTTAAAATTTTTTACAATACTTAAATTTTGAAATAGAATTTATGTTCAGTGAATAAATTGCTATAACTATGAGTACTCTACAAGCCTTTAAAGTTTTAAATGCAGTGGACTTTTTGAGCAAGGTAGATCTAAAAGTTTGTACACGATTTCACTAATTACTCGCTATAATATAAATATATATAGCGAGTGATTATTAATTGCCCATAAATAAATATTTATGAATATAGCTGCAATTTTTCTTACAAAATTGATGCATAAGTATACAAATAACTCAAAATTAAAATATAAATTTCAATTATTTTAATTTTAAAATTGTGATAATTCCTTAAACTGCGTATATAATACTCTAAAATTTTTTTTGTCGAAATCGTCTCAATTACCTTAGCTGCCTAATCAGATCTTAATTACTTTTATAAGGTTTGTGTATGTTTTCTGAGGCATTTTTGTACTTACATGGCTTACCATGTGTGTTGTATAGTTCATATCCTAAATGTATTTTTTTTTATCTGTAATTCATGGCTCAATTGAAAAAAAATAATTTTACTTTTAAGGAATTAATGGAGTAAAATGTGACGATGCATGTTTTTGAAAGTTGTTTTAGAAAATTTCCTAATGGTATGAAAGATCTATATTACTTTTTACAAGTAAGCTTGGTCCTGAAATATTTCAGATATGTTCCGTAAAACATCCAAAAATAGTTAAATAATTCAAACCTAGAAATCAGGAATCATTACCGATTATTTTTAAGAAATTTAGTTTCTTTCATGTATTTGTGAATAATTATGTGTACATAGTTTTTAAAACATAAGACATTTGCAGAACTTATCTAAACTATTATCTGGGATTAGTTTCTGACTTTGTATTTAAGTTTACAGCTCTTTTCCTACCAAATGAAATATGGTTATGTATATTAAGTTAATTTTAGATATGTAATGAATAAGAATAATCAAATCGTATAAAAGCGAGAGAGGAAGATAGCAAAAATATAGAAAGGTTACTGTAATAGAAAGATTGCGGTAGTTAAAAGATATCAAAATTGCGAAGTCTTTGAATAGTGCGTGTGAGTTACTTAAGCAGCTGTGTGACCTTTAAGGACAAGGCGCTTTCTGGTCGAAGTTTCTTTATTGTGGATTAACTCGCTTCGTATCCTAGTAAGGGTTAATCTTTGATATTTTTATAGAAGTTGAAGATATTCGCTTGGAGGAACCTTGAACTGCTAGAGAGCGTTCCACTTTTTGAGAAACAATAAATGTTTAAATGTTTGACAAGTAACTGGCTATACATTTTTGAGTTTTTGTGTGACTATTTTAGTATTTGTGCTTGGAATTAAGCTGAAGACTTGAGATTTGCGATTAAACTAATATTTAAGGTGACAGATGTGTCGGATAATGGAGATACTCCTCAAGATACTTTGTGATATTTCTTAGGAAACTAATTCTTAATCTCCCTTACATGAGAATATAAACTCAGTGATAAAAAATGTAACTGAACCAAGCTTCATATTAGTATTACTATATAATTGTAAATAAATTCAAATGGGAAAATCTTTAAAAAACTTTGAAATGAATCTGGTAATAGTTGGAACACATAGTGCACATGAATTGAAAACGTTACTTTGATGAAAACTAGGATACAGATTTAAAGCAGGCAATTAGTGTGATTACAAATGTTATTTTTTACGAGTTATTTCATCTGATTAGGAATTAATCATTTCTTAATCATAATTACTGAAGGTTTGGTTAGTTAATTGCATGATAGTTGTTCGTTTGTTTTTAATCGGAGAAACAACATCAGCCACGCCAAGGCTATTCCTTACTTCCGTGGACATGGAGCCCTGACATATTTAACGTCCTACAGGCCTCCTACAGTGCAGGCCTTTATTAGAATCGATAAGTGAAAGTTATAAATGAGAGCTCCTATAAATATCTACAATGATATCTAATTGTTGAATGGAAGTTCATTAGATTTGAGAATTCTATTTGATGGAATTTGGTATTAAATTTCTATTAGAAGTCGTAATAAAATATGTAAATTGTTTTTATGGAACAGGAAGCTACTGAAATATTAATAGATATATTTCTTCGTCTGCTTCCGAATTTAAAATAATATTGCTTGCATGTTATTAAGGTAGGGGTTCTTAAAATTCAAAAGTAATTTGCTTATCATATATCGCGAATTTAAAATGAGTTAATATTTATTTGGAAATTAATTATTAAATACGTGTTTATACAAAATTTTCGAATAAGTCGATTATCTTAATTTTTTAAAAAAAAATTAATTCTGTAATGTAATGTAAAAAATATTTTTGTTCTCTAATAATGCATCAAAATTCAATGAAAATTATTCCCGAATATTACGTTGATTATATTTGGATGACCCTGGGTACTTAGAAAAAACGTGAGGAAATATTTCGAAACAATAAGATACGTGATTAAAAGAAAAGTGATTAAGCGGAAAATACAACACGTGATAAGAAATTTAAGTACCTCTCAAGAGATAGTCTTGTACACGCATGGAATTTGCTACAAAGATTCAGAAACTGCTTTCATAAATTATATACTATGAAAATTGAAAAATGTACTTAAACTAATTTTGTGTGTTGACATAAAATAATAATTTATTTGTATCTATTCTAAGACCGATTCTTGAGAGCTCAATGTTATCAGTTGTATACAAATATGAGACATTTTATTTTCTCAGTGAATAAATAAAACTCTAATGTTTCTTACTTATCCCATTTTTTCTTAAGTTATATTGCATTATATCTAGGAAACTTTTCACTGTTTGCTTCATTCATGAGTCATTTCTTAGAATATTCATTAGTGGAAATGTTACGTTCTTATATAACTGTTGATTTGTGAATAATTTATTTCTCAATATTTTTTGAATATGTATTTGTAAGGTCTAAGCTTTATATTTATTAAAATAATTCCACAGTCGCAATGGGAGACAAGACACAGTGGAAGACTTCAGACAAGACAGATTAAGACGTTGAACAATATTGTGCTTTCCTTTCAACTGACCATTAAAATTGTTTAAAATAAAACTTCACTCCAATAAAACGAAACGTGAGTAGTGCAGATTAGATTGAAGTTACGAAGTGTGATAAGCGGATTAGATAAATTATATTTGTAAGCTGGTAATGGAATGAATAATAGGGAGGGAATATGAAGTTAATCGGTGCTTGAACTAGTCAAAGAGAGAAGTCCGTACTAAGCCATTCATTTTCGAAGAAGTGGTCAGACATATCCTAAATGAAATAGGAGAAAGGTTCCAGGCACACATACCCTCAATTTAAATTTATTTACCCATTCGAACCCGAATGAGCTGGTAAGAAACAAACCAAATTTGTATTCTTAACCATAATCAAGGTATGTTTAAGTAAAGATTATCGCATAGAAATATCATAGGGATAAAACTTCAAAGATAATGATCAAATTCGTTTTATAACTTGAAAAAAATTTATTTTGATTATCATCTGTCTTCCTCCTCATTTCACTGTGTGACTGTATTAGTAAGCTAATAATGGGAAGTGAATCAAAAATAATAATAATCAGCAGGTATTGTAAGACTCAGAGCTAAAAAGCACTTTATATTTAATAAAGTAATTTACATAATTTCAGTTCGAAAGGTATAATCTAAGTGAATCGAGAAATAAAGTAAACTAAGTAATAATTAAATCAAAGTGGGAAGTAAATGCAAGTTGTAAATTAATAAATTTATAGACTTATTCAAAATCAACCTATTTCTAGTTTCCTAATTCGACGTATTTCTAGTTGAAACAACGTCAATTATAATAGTAATTTGTGACAGTTTTTCACTCAGAACGTTACAAAAACACCTAATAAGAATAAGGACGAAACATAAGTAATTTTCCAAAACAAAAATAACTAAAGAATACATTTCTTTACTTATTTTTGCATTTCTCGTCTTTCTTTTACGAGATTATACTATAATTTCGGATATTTTACAAGCAAATTTGTAAGTAATATTAGCTGTTCCTGTCTTTGTAAATTTGATATTAGATCACAATTTTTCTCAGTTTTTAAATTTTTTAGTTACTTTTAAATACAACTAATATTAATTACTCGTTTAATTCAAAAATTAGAGGAAGTGAGTTATCAAGTTTTGGCCTCTCCTTTTGCTGCCCAATAAAATAAATATATTTCGACAGTTTTATTTTGTTTTATATAACAATTCTAGAAAATCGCTAAAAAACCTGTCCTGAAATGAAAACTGACAGTTACGGTAAATAGTGTGCAAAAATGAGAGTAGTGCTGAATGAGACCAGTCAATTAAAGTTCACAAACTCCTGAAAAATTCAATGGAGAACGGTTCGATTGGTGATGTATTATGGAATGTGCCAAACTATCGAATACCGGATTAAAGAATACTTCTGTACAAAGAAGCAAAAATAGGGGTTAATTAACATCGCTCTGAGACGTAACATCAGATCTGTAAGTGACGGTGTATTTGAAATTGTGATTGTTTATTAACGTGGCACTGTGAATCAACATGAGAGCTACAGGCGATAGATCTCTTAATTTTGAGCCTCGGTTTAGTGACGAGGACGACACCTAAGCTAGTACACCCCTTTCCAGATTTCCACACCCCACCAACAGTAATGTTTTGGACCTCAACCAGTTTTAATGTGCATCGTCCACGCTGCTCTAGGGGTCTTCAATAACACCAGGGAGGGAACCCCTAACTCGACGAAACCAACGTCGGTCGCGAGTCCACGACCGTAACCATTAGCCTACCGAGGCATTTTGGCATTTCGTAAATTTGCCTTTAATGCCATATATTTCAACAACAGAAATCTATGATCATGATAAATTTTCAAATCTATGATTGCTATCTTTAAAATTGTTACATTATTGTAAGCAAATACCACTTCTTTTGTTTCTTGTCGGTGCCAGATTTCAGGACATCTGATAAGTAAGCAAATCCTTCGAAATTTACAAATCATCATACGTTACTCACCGTAAAAAAACAAATGCTACTATTCACAAAAGGGTCACCATTCGCCTTACAGAAATACTCAATTGCAAGTTCCATTTCAACAATTAGATCAGCTAACTCCGCAACAACAAAAAAACAAAAAAACTTGCACAAGCATGCATGCATTCAAATGTTTAAACAGCAGCACAGATTTGCGTACCAGTAATGAGAAATAACTAAATCATGTCAATGAGTAAAAATCTTGCTTAATAATTGCTTTAAAATGTCTCGATGCCCTTTCAAAAGATTGGGTATCCATTATCATTATATAAAACTATCTAATATAATTTCAAATTCGATGAAATATTATTATATGACTTTTCTAATTTAATATACAGAAAAAATAATTCAGTTAGTTTTATCTACTGTCAAAATGTTTTACACACACACATACACACACACACACATATATATATATATATATATATATATATATATATATCAAAAAAAAATAAATTTAAACTTGAAACAATAAAAAATTTTATAAATTTTTTTTTGTTTTTTTTTTTTTTTTTTTGTTTCCTATGCGAGTTTCGCAGCTTCATTTAGAATGATTTTTTCCAACTCTTTTGAAGATACTTTCCTTGTAAGCCAACATTCATTTTTGAAGATTATTTATGCAAATAGTATACAAATCGAAGTGAAATGAAGTTGAAACTATTATTTTAAGAAGTACTAATGTGCATCATTTAATATAAAAGCTACCGCTAATTACTAAATATTTCAAGTTTGGAATTTTAGATTTAGAGATTTTATAGTTATAACATAAATCCAATTAAATACATAATTGTCTTCTGTTTCCTCAAGTAGATATTTTGCCATGATTTTCTAGCTGAGAGTTTTTAAATAAATCTGTACGTATGAAAAGGAATATTTTATTATTCTCATTAGAGTCTGGTGATCCCCAGACACTACGAAATTAACCTGAGAAACACCGTTTGGATCTACACACACGCATAAAAAAGAATCAAATTTTAATCCATTCTCACAAACACACTATACTAACGTGGTGCGGCATCAGTTCACTTTAGCTCTGAATGAAACCAAATTAAGTTATGATAGCGCTATCGTTAATTCCCATCCTAACTATGATGACTCTCGCTAAAAATCGAGCCTCTAATGTTTCGCCTCCACTCGAGAAGCATATGCAAATGAGATGATACAGCCTCTCCAGGCTGAGAGCGCTCTCTCTCTCTCTCTCTAGCTGTTTGGGAAGATAACGAAAACAACAAGAAGTTTTTATTTAAATAATGAACGTTTCTTCAATATCGTCTACCTCTTCTTTACTTTTTCTTCTTTCTCTCTTCCTTTTTTTTATTTTCGTTTTATTTCTTTTTTCCTTTTTTGTTTTACCTTGAATTTCAGCTCCAAGAGTAGCTAAAATTTTAGTTTTCTACGTTGTCGAACAATACTTGGCATTTTTTTCCCGGTTCTTTTAAGGAAAAAAAAAGCTGTAGTAGGAACTGAGAGCACTTTATTTAAGTGGATCGAATGAACTCAACGATACTCAAAGAAGATCTCATAGGGAATTTGTTGACGAAGGTTTAGGATTTTTTAAATTTTGGTTGGATTTTTTAAAGAATGATTTCTTAGTTCAAAAACTGGAAAAAACTGAATTTTTATAGATTAATTCGGGTTAAAATGGAAAGGAACAATTTATTTTAAAGAAACTGTATGAATCATCGTAGGATATGATTTTTATTAACATCATTCTAGAACACTGGTGTCCAACCCGTGGCCCTAGAGCCACTTGGAGCCCAGGGTGTGCATCAATGCGTTCAAAGAAGGGAATGTAAAGCGAAAGAAATATCAATTTTCACTGAAATATAATATAGCCCTAAGAATTAGTTTAAAAGTCACTGAGCCAATTTGCCTTCTTTGAGTTAAGTCCATCATTTTGACGCATAAATTTAAAAAGAAGTTTCAGAATATCTGAAAAAATAAACATTTATTTTTTATTTTTATTTTTTGCGAGTCCACATTTACTTTTAGTGGGGATGTTCTTCCTACAAATCTTCAAATTGAATGTACAGAGTTACAATTTAACATTCAAAATTAAGAAACTTCATATTTTTTACTGTACCCTTATAGAAATCGTACCTGCACCAAAATAAAAATCCCTTATATTATAATCATTCTTTATTCGTGTAATTATGTTCGGAAACTCATACATTTGTGAGCAACTATTTTCAAGAGTGAAGCACACTAAAAGTAAAATTAGAACCAGAATAAAGGGCGAAACTTTTGAGAGCTCCCAGAGAATTGCAACCACTTTAATTGAACCAAGTTTAGTTTTTTATTAACGTAGCACAAAAGCAACACAAGGGCTATTTGGGAAGGACCTCGTAAATCTGAACCTCGGTCAAGTGACGAGGACGACACCTGAGCTGGAACTCCCTCTCCTAATTTCCACACCATGCCGATTGAAGGACTTTGGGCCCCGACAGGTTTAATGTGCATCAACCCCGGCTACACGGCGGATATTTAGCGGCCAAAGATCGAAACCGCTACTGAACGAAAACCGCTGGCTACGAATCCGAAACCATGACCACTAGGCTAAAGAGGCCTCTCAATTGAACGAAATATTGATGCATTAATTTTTAATATTTAATGCTAAACATCGCGTAATTTTTATAATTTTAGTTACTTTTATTCTTATAAAATTTATAGTAAAATGTTATACAAATAAATGTAGTTTAAGATGTGTAAAACAATGTCATTCTTATTCCGTGTTGAAGCCTTCATAATACAAAAATCATAAATTATTAATTTTCAATTACTTAAATATGTTAACTACAGTTTCACTTTTTTGCTCATAAGCTGTTCTTAATGTCTTAGAGTCAGATTTAATAATGTCAGTTAGTGTCTTAGAATCAGGAAAAGTCGGCAGGAATCAAACTGTTATAAAGAATCTTTGGCAAAGTCTAACCAACCGCATTTTTCAATTAAGAGAAATTGAAGAATAATGAATTTTTAGTTAACACATATTTGTTATTTTTCGCGAAAATTCCTTAGCTTTCTGTAGAGCAGATATAATTATACCTCACCGGCAGCATATAATTTTTGACATGTTTGTACTCCCTAAATTAAATAGACAAGCTGATATCACTTTCAGGTACATTTTTGTTTCATTTGAGCCAATTATAGAACACCCGGTCACAAAGTTGATGTGTAAATATTTTATTTAAGGGGGAAAACTTTATAACTTTAATGGTAGGTAATTTATGACAACTCCTGTATGAATTTGTAGGAGTATTTGGAAAATCGACGTATTTACCAAATATTTATTTGTACTTTTCGATATGCCTAAACTTTTATTTAGTTTTGAGCCTATCCGAAACAACAAAGTTAAATAAGATGTTTCTATATTTAATATTTTATTTGAAAGTTACAAATATTATTTTAAATAAAAAAAAAGCTCACAAAAGCTTTTATCACGAAAATTTCTTCAAAAAGTTAGCAATTTAAATAGAAATATATGATTAAGTACATTAAAATGTTATAATACATCACATTTCTCTGGGCTTTTTTTTCGAAGAATAAACACTTTAAGGCTATAAAAACATTTATCTTTTAATATAATCAGTTTAAATATGTCTTGATCAGTAGACACTGTAAGTTATCGGAAGAGATGAAATATGGTCTTTTGTATCCAAATTATGGTTTTCCTATCTAAAGAAATACTTGGAATCTTTCACATTTAGAATAAAATATAGTGAGAACCATTTTCTTTTCTGTTTTGTTTTAAGAAATAGCTTCAATAAATGTATAAGCTTACGAATATCTTGGTCTACAGTTGGAATTTTTCCCTTACATAATTTGGTACATTCTTTCAACATCTCGAATTCCTTTTAAGTTTTAATACTTTAAATATCAATCTCTTACATTTATAAAACGCCACTATAATTCTATTCTACATGAATTGTTAAAGTATTTGCTCCATCGTCTTTGGTATTAATCTTTCGTAAAATGTCCCACTTATATAACATTTATTCTATTCAAAAACATTTCTTGATTGCTCTTTAAAAAACTTTCCAAAATACTTTATCTAGAAAAACGATAAGATTAATTTATTGGAAATGGTTTTGTTTTCCGATAATTGTTCTTATCGAAGAAAAATTATCATTTATTTTTTTGTGCATTTGTTACGTTCTCAGGAGGCATTATGTTCAAATTGTCTCTCTTCTTTTTAACGCTCTATTACGTTTTTTTAATTCTGTTCCAAACTACATTTCTTATATATTTTACAAGCCTTAAATGCTTTCATTTTCTTTTTTTATAAGGAAAAAATAGTTCTACTTGGAATAATAAAATTCTTCGAAATCATTTTTTTTTTTTTTTGCTCAATTGATCTTTAGCCCCTTTTTTATTTGCTTTTCAAATTATTTGTTTTAATACCTAAAATACATTTTATTTTCAAGCATTAATTCATATCGAAAGGAGGATATATTTCATAAATATTTAGCTATTATTTTTAATAAAAAATTCAAATGAATGAAATTATTTAAGCACTTATCTCTGCAATTGTGTGTCAATGGTTTAGAAAATGTTTATATTTTTACTGAATGTTATATGCTCTGATATACGAAATATGAGGTGCGGCTATTGAATAATGAGATTAACGCTTTAAAACATATTATTTTGATTTCATACATATTTACTTTTTATCACCTTCAATATACACCCCGCTTCTATCCTTACAACGCTCTATGCGAATCTTCCATTCTTTGAAACAGAGCTGGAAGTCTTCTGTCAGCTCCTTCAGGACACGTGCTGTTTATTTTTCAAAGAGCTTCAATGAATTCAAATCTTGTCCCTTTTAATGCAGATTTCACCTTAGGAAAGAGATAAAAGTTCCATGGCGCAATATCCGGCGAATAAGACGGATGATCTGACACTAGGGTTCTGTACTTGACAGACAATGTGGAATAAACCAGCACATTGTCTTGGTGGAAAAATTTACCGTAGGTATTTTTTGTTAAATTCTTATAGTCTGAGCAATCACACAAATACTCAACCGACTGCCAGATCGAACTAGATTACCGAATTTTTCTACATTGTCATCCGTTTTTGAAGTGGGCGAACGACCCGGGATTGAGCAACTCGGCCATCTTGAAAACGCTTAAGTCGCTCAAAAACACGAGCACGCAGTGAAGATTCATTGCAAAACACTTCTACCAATAAATTATAAATTTCAGTTCCATTTTTTTTTAATATCATGTGAAATTTCACAGTGATTCGTTGCTCACTTATAATTTTTCCGGCGAATCAAAAAATAACTCTAATGCGATTTTGGTTATAAGGATTTGCTTACAGAAACGAGAGACATTGCCCGCATAAGAGAAGGCTTCACACTAAACAGCTGTCGGTCAATGGCGATTGTCGCATGCATACTTCTTCTGTAGCAGCGTCAGTATCATTATTTAAAAGCCATACTTCGAATATTACCCTCTCGTCACATCTAATAATTTAATAAATATTTAATTAAGGCTCTCTGTTTTTTACATTTTAGCCTTTTTAGATAAATCTAAATTTTAAAAACTTAAGATATATTAGATATTTCTCAAAAAAATACTAATTTTATATAATAATAATATATATGCGTCTTTTATTATCATGTAACATCTGTAAAATATATTACATCTAAATAATACGCATGAATTATATTATATATCATAAGCCATCAATACTAATCAGGATAATAATGACTTAGGATGCATTAAAAATGCTCCTAAAACCTTTTTAAAGGAAAGTATAAGTAAAATTTACTTTCTAATATACTTTAAAAGCTTTGGAGTCTTGTAAATACTTTAAACCCATATTATAGCTGGTGAGAATACTTTAACTTCCCTTTTTTCCCCAAAGTTATGTTTCACATTTCGATATGCAATTTTCCATCATGATATGCTATATTTTCGGTAAAGTTCGTCTAAAAATATATCTCATGACACTTTTATACGTTTCATTCATATTTTTCTTCTAAAATCGAATTTCCGTGGCACTTTAAATACTTCGAACCTTTGTCATATCTACCATCTCGTTCAATGGCATTTTTAAGTCGTTCTTTTTCCACATTTTTTCCCTAAAATTCTACATCTTGATACTCGGTATGCATTTCAAAAACCTGCATGAGATGGAAAGACAATTCCTCAGAGTACAGCGTTCGCCAACTTTAATGGAAGTATCCCTGCTTTTAAGTCCTTATTCCTGTTTCTTTAAGAGCCTTTCAACAGTAATGGGAGACGTTCGAAGTAGGGAAAACCACAAGAAGGTTGAATGGGGGAAAAAAGAAATGATATGGATTTATTCCCTCGTGGATTCGTTTTATTCGGATTCTTTGCTAAGATCTTTTCCCCACATCACGTATATCTAAACCTAAAAGACTACGCTGTCGATAAAAGAGCCAATCACTAAGTGTCTCAAAGCTACTTCTCCGGGTCTTTGTATAAAGGTATGAATATAATTCCAAAACCTTTTGATGTAATGTGAAAGGTACATCACATATTTTATCAACAGAATTGCCATTTCTAATTGAAATACAAAAAGGGTCAGCAACAAAAACAATCTCTAAGTGCCTGAAAGCTTCTTCGGCTTTTCATTTGAAGATAACTGAGTTGCTCAACAATTCGGCTTTTGTGGGCGTACCAAAAACATTTGATGTGATATTAGAGATACATAATACATTTCATTTGTAAAATTGAGATTTCCGATTTATTTACAAATTAATGTTTTTGTTACATATATCCAAAGTGGTTAGATGTCATTTTTGTTACATCCCAAGTTATACCGCTCTTCTTATTCCGTACTTTAATAGATACTGTGAGTTTAATTAGTTATTTAGTTTAATAGAACCGTCGTATGAGGGACGTTGAGCTTAATTTTGGATTTGGAACATTATAGATAATAGCTTGTGTGTCATATATAATCTATAACTTAGTTATATTGAATAGTTTCTGCTGTTTATTTCTGCTTTGCACAAATATCCATTAACCACAACCAATACATCTCGTAATTTTTAACTGTGGTCAGATGACGAGGTAGATACCTTGGCTGGTACCCCACTTTCCACATTCATGCTACGTCGATGAAATGACTTTAAACTTTGACGGATTTGATGTGCATCAGCCCCTTTCCAAAATGGGTGAATTTTTAATTTATTATTTACGTAAAATCTGAACAAGTTTCTTACAGGGTGAATTTTTCAGATATTCTACTCGAATGATTCGCGCTTGTTTCATTAATGCAATATCTTTATCATTTGATTGTTTGTTTTATTAACGACACCCTTGGAAGTAACCCAGGGTCTACTGGTGGCATACCTCGTAATTCTGAACCTCGATTAAGTGACAAGGAAGACACCTGAGCTGGTGCTTCACTCTCCTAACTTCCACACTATCTTAACGGAAGGATATTGAGCTTCCCCAGATTTAACGTCCCATTAAGTTACCGCTAACACAATACCGTTATTGTCCAAGATATAATTAGTAAATTGTCATACAGTGACGCAAACTTTATTCCAATGATGGAATGATTTTTATTCAAGCTATTTTATTACAATTATATAAAACTATCACACAGAAGATATCTATATTATATATATATATATATATATGTGTGTGTGTGTGTGTGTGTGTGTGTGTGTGTGTGTGTGTGTGTGTGTGTGTGTGTGTGTGTGTGTGCGTGTGTGTGTGTGTGTGTGTGTGTAGTGTGTGTGCGCTTCGTTTCTTAATTTACTCATCAAAACTCTTTAATATAACCGTTAAGCACAGATGTTATTGTACGTCGCCCCTTATTCGTCTCTGGTTAAAGCCATTTTGTCTCTGGCAAATAATACTCATACTTTTAATCATGCTATGATATTTGTGAGAGCTTTACATGGTGTAAACTATTTATATTATAGCACATTGTTTTGAACATTGCATTATAAAACTATTATAATTAAATTTTGAGTTCAAACTATTCACAAAAATTTGCAATTTTCTATATATTTGTTCCATCTTTGTTAGCTTTACTATAAATGAGCAAAACCGAACAATATAGCACTCAGTCAAAAAATTAGTTAAGATTCTCTATCTCTACTTTCAAATAGGTATTAAATCTTATTATTTCAAGAAAAAAATATTTTCAATGTTTTCTATAGTCTATGTTTCTTATTTTTATCTTTTGGTTTGATTATTTATTTATCAACAATTTTTAATAGCAACCTTAATACCTTAGTGGAATCATTTTTATAAAGCTTTGTGAAACATTTGTTTTATTGCTAAAAAAAAAATAGTTTTCGTAAAGAACTGTGTTAAAATGGTATACACTATTAAATTGTGAATAGATCATCAATGTCAAACCTAAGTAGAAGAATTCGTGACACATTCAGCTTCTTAAAAAGAAAGAAACCAACAATTAAATAATAAAGAAAAAAGACTGAAACTACTTGATATGCACTGCAGTCTCTATCGCACCTGAATCAATTCTGAAAAGTTTCAAATTTCTATTTCAGTTCAGTTATTTGAATTCACCCTGTAAATATAAACATTCTTAGCAATACGTAACTGAACGAAGTACAAATTTC